>MNCI01004881.1:288326-374775 GCA_015680685.1 Gnetum montanum | reverse complement strand
AAAGCTACTCGAATAAAGAACCGTTCACTTGGGGGACTCCTACTATAGGCACATGGAAAATATTCTATCTCTGGGGTGATCAATCTGCTAGAGCTTCGCTACTTTACGCCTAGGATGTCAAATGAGGGGGGTGCCGCCTCTTATTTATAGATTTGGTGGCAGACGGCGATATCGCGTACGCAATATCACAGGGAACAACGCGATATCGCGTACGCGATATCGCAGGGGATGCGATATTGCGGCCTGTGCAATTCGCGTCTCATCAATACTTTTCTGAAGGGAAAAGCCCCGCACGTCCTTAGCAAAATAGGAGATGAGGAACCCCTTATCACGGGTTCTTTAGCAAATGATGTTTCCCCTCCTAACGATGATGAGGAGGTTGGGTATTAGAACCTACGATCAACGATACATAACCATGGTTCTGATGCCCGTGAACACCAACTGTTCACAGAGGGAACAACCACTCATGCTAAGGATGAGCACTTAGATCGTCACCACGATTGGGGCCATAACAGTCGAAGAGAAGGCAAGAAACATTGTCATGGCAATGGTTCCCCTTCTTCTTCTCCTTCATCCCATCACTCACCCTCTCCTTCCACATCTGGGTGCAGCCACCATAAACATAAAGGTGAGGATAAAGATAAGAAGGATGAAAGACCTCGATAGGAAAGTTGAGAGAGAGGACAAGGGCAAGGACGTGGGGAGAGTAGGGAACAACGCAGACATCATAGGTGTCATGAAAGAGATGACCATGACGAGCCCCTACTCGCAACCCGAAGTATGCTTGACATAACGGAGGTAGTTAGGATTCCCACAAGGCATTTAAAGGATAGTTGGATCAGGAGTTTAGACATGAACAACATCCCATGATTTGAAGGGGGATACAATGCTGATCCACAAAATCATTTACAGGCATTCCACGATGCCTATGCCTTCAGAATATAGAAAATGAGTGGAAAAAACTTAAGTTGTTCCCAAGGACACTCACCAAAGAAGCAGAGAGTTGGTATCGGTCCTTAGAACTGGAAACCATCAGGAGGTGGAGTACGATGCTAGAATTGTTCAACAAGAAGTATCAAACGTACTCTAGAGTGTCCAAATTGCGTAAGTAGATCCAAGGCTAGAAACAAGGTACATATGAACCCTTGGATGCTGCCATGGCCCGCTACTACACATTGTTACATCATTGCCCGGGCCATGGGTATGCTCAGCAGGATCAACTTCGCCATATCGTGGATGGGCTAAGGCATGAAACTAGAAGAACCCTTGGAACTTAAGCCCAAGGGAGACTCTCACAACTTAGAGCCCATGAAGTTCATAGCTTGTTGGAACAAGTAGCAAAAGAAGAAGGTGAGCTACGAAAAAGAGAAAGTGTGGAAGAATACAACTGCGATCCCTCCCTTCGAAAGAAAGGAGTGAAATTTTCTGATGAAGAGGATGAGTCACCAATTGAAGAGTTGGTGAACCGGAAAACCTTGCCAATCAAAAAATTAACAATAGAAATAGCGGCTAAGGTAGATGACGTATGGAGTTCCTTAGACTCTAAAATAGAAATTGTCTTACAAATTGTAGAAGAGTCTAAGGTAGAACAAAGTAGTGACAAAGGTAAGAAAAAGTGGAGAGATTTAAGCCCTGCACATAACAAGGGTAAGGGGAAAATCACTAACTACGATGTGGCTATGGACTCTGACACAGACGATGATGGTGGATGTGAGATCTGCTACTATGACCATCCTAAGGGATGTTGCCCCATTATCTCACATCTACAGGAGTCTGGGGTGTATGCGCTTAATCCAAGACTCAACCAACGGCAAACACCCCGAAGGTTACCTTATCCATAAGGTAACCCAAGGCAGTTCCACCAACCACTAACGTATTATCCAAGTGGAACTCCACCACAGCCCATCAGACAACATCAGCAGTGGCAATACCCATAGTCATGTGGGATGCCATCGCCGAAACATCAGTACCCTTACCAGTAGCCTGACCCTTATGGATATTATGTGTAGCAGCCGATTTCTCCAAGTGACTCTATGAGTCACACAACCCCCAACCGTCACTACCAAGTTAGGGAGTACTTGAAAGGACTCCTTCTCCTCCAGGAGACACTCCATACCCACACCATCCTCCTAATCCATCCACACCTCTTCCACCAACAGTAGTTCCCATAACACCTCCTGCTCCAACAATGCAAGGGGAACTTCCTCCTCAATCGCAGCAATGTCACGCTGCGAGAGCTGTAAATATTCAACCCGTTGTTGGTTCTGACAACTGTAAAAAGAGAAGATCTTTCTTTAGAACCAAAAGCCCAGACAAACTCTCACAAGAACAAGCGGTTGAGCCCATGTACACTCCTCCACCATCTAACACTTCGGAGCACCCTTCAGTCCAACAGAGCTTAACGCATACGGTTATGTTAACGCATACTGTAACCGACTAGATTAAGGTAGGCCACCTTCCCAGGAAATTAACTGACCTTGGGAGTCCCTTAATCTATTTACAAATCGCCGAGAACAAACCACATAGGGCTTTTCTTGACTCAGGTTCTGGAGTTAACTTAATTTCATGAGAGATGTATCATGCCTAGAACCTACCCCAACTTAAGAAGAGCAACATTCAACTAGAGCTGGTAAACGAGTCCATCACCATTCCCTTGGGATTGGTGGAGGACATCATTACCACTATGTGTGATTGGTCTTACCCAGCTGATTTTTTGGTGATTGAAGTGAACAACAACAAAGGGGACTTCCCAATTATAATGGGAAGGGCATGGCTAAGTACAGTAGACACATGCCTGAGGATCTGCGATCTTTCCTTGGAAATTTCTAAGATAAACATTTATGGAAAGATTGAGAAGACGAAAGTTCCATGCATCACATACAATGATTCATCAGGTGATGACATGGAGGAAATGCCTCCATGTAATAGGTGTGCTATTGAAACATCGAAACAAAGATGCCTGTATGTAGCAACCACACAACCAGTAGTAGACACCCCGTGGTTGACAACTACTCAAAGAAGCAACCAAATATGCATGGAATAAACTAAGGAGACAAGCCATGCCAACAACGAAGGCATAGATACATTGAAATATGAGCGTCGCCAACTTCCATCCCTTAATCTAAGATCATCAATTGGGAGAAGTTGGACACTTCTTAGAAATTCAAATAGGTGCTCATTATTTTGGATCTCTCCCTTACAACTCAGTCATGGGGGAGATGGCCACCTATGCTAATTATATGAGGCCCTCAGTTCTTTTTCGATTTTTGTTTTACATGTTTTTGTTTTACAATGTTTTTTTCTTACACATTTTTGTTTTACAAATTTCTTTAATCATCGTTATACCTTTTCCATTTTGTATGTGTGTGTGTGTGTGCCATCCACCCTGTAAGTTTGTCCCATAATAAGTGTTTGGAATGATGGTATGAATTGTTTTCATATTGATTGCTAGTGTTTGGTTTTTACCTTTAAGTTACGATGTTGATACTAAGGTATGTTTCTTTTGATATGGTAGGCAATGAGATCACTTCATTCATCCATCCACCAATTTATATGGTCTCTCTTGGCTTGGAAATGTATAGTCCCCTTCTAATAAGAACTTAAACGAATCGGTGACTGGGTATTTCTCAAACTAAGGAAGGACTCAAGGATTGGAAAGGGTGTGAATTCAAGGGAACTTGATGCTTTCATGTTGGTCATTCTCTTGGGTGCTTGGATGTTTTTCTTCTTGAGTTTTCTTGCTGTTCCGATGTTACCCAATTATCGGAAGTTGAGACAATAAGAATAAGAAGTCTTTGCATGGTGTGGTTCTCATGCATAAAAACAAAAAACAAAAGAAAAGAAAAAAGAAAAAAAAAGTGAAAATTCAAAGCACACCCCTTAGACGAAATAAAACTTGGGCTACAAGCATAGGTTATGGAACCAAAAGTGTTCCCTCTAACTAAGGCCCTTCTCGCTTCCCATTCCCTCCTTTGTTTCGTCAGAATGGTGGTGGCTCTTGGGGGAAGGCATTCTTGTTATCCAAGTGGATGATTTGGCCGAATGCATTAATGCGAAGTCACTGGATGTGGTTGGTTCGAGGCCGGACTTGGAATGGGATTTGCTACGTCACATTAATCATGAAACACACAAGGGGCTGTACACCACCTTATTCTTGGGATTCCATTCCATTCTCTTCTCTCCATCCTTCTCTCCATTGTTCACCTCATTGCCGGTTGTATCATTAGTGTATATATTTTGGTTGATGCATTGTTTTCTTCTTGGTAAACGCTTGTGGTTAAGACTTTAAATCTTGTTCCAAATGACATTCCCAGAGCCTACGGACTCTTTGAATGTGGGTTTGTCAGGGCATTAAGGGCATGAGCCTGCTTTGGGGAGGACCCACTGACATTCCTATTTGGAGCATTAGTTAAATTCTTTCCCTTAACATTTTGCAATTAATTTTATTTTTATTTTGTTCATTACCATCTCGACATCCATTTCACTGATGTTTTCAGTTGTCCCTTTTTATCTATCTTTCTTACTCCTTTTCTTTCTCCCTTCTAACGCTATCGGAGGTTCGCGATTAGTCATGGGGGTACGGGGCCTGATTTTTTCGATTTTCTCCTAGCCCTGAAATTTTTGATTTTCTTCCTAACCCCTACACCTTCGGTAGTCGTCATTAATATATTCCCAGATCCGTATTAGCCATACCACAACCTAGCCAATGAACTTACACCAAAGCAAGGTATCAATTACATGATGATTCATTTACCTTTGCTAATATAGGATTGTGTTGTATGTGTAGATGGCGATCATACAACAACGGATTGGATCTAGAGCAAACACTAGAAATGGAGCAGCGCTAAAGCAGCTATGCAAGGAGCAAGATCGATGGCGCGTTATGGATGGATAACAAAGGCATAATCTTGGCATTGGCAATAGCAATACTTCTTTCTTTCTCTCTTTCTCAGCTGCCAAATGAGGCTTGATGTCAATGTAATAAGGTGTTCACCCTTGTTGTCATGAACACCAATTTTGTCAAGTCTTGTAATGATGATCTGTTCTCATGTCATCCCATTAGTTTCATTCCCCTCAATAATTCCATACCTTCTCGATATTATTGTAAGGAACTCAAGGACGAGTTTTCATTTAGTCATGGGGGTATGATGAGACACGATTCGCATGAGCCGCGATATCGTGTCGTCCCCTGTGATGTCGCGTACGCGATATCGTAGTCCGCCGCCAAATCTATAAATAAGAGGTGGCACTCCCCTTATTTTCCATCCTAGGCTAAAAGTAGGAAAACTCTGGCAGATTGATCACTCCAGAGATAGAATATTTTCCATGTGCCCGCAGTAGGAGTCCCCAAGTGAACGGATCTTTATTCGAGCAGCTTTATACCTGAACGCAAGTTGTGTACAACAATAAAGACGAGCTTTGTGGATAAACCTTGCAGTGCATGGAATAGGATTTATTACTTGTTATTTCTTACATGTTATTTATTACTTGCAGTAGCGCAGCATGAGTACGACTTGATTACGAGCATTGACGAATGTGTACGACTAATCAAGAAATCAGCTGCTCATCGCGATTAGATTCTCTCACCCTCAACTCCTAGAATGCGGAATGAGTATGACTTGATTATGAGCATTTACGGATGTGTACAGCTAGTCAAGGAATAGACTGCTCATTACGTTTAGGCTAGTTAAGTGCCTTAGTACGACCACTTCGAGCACATGCGTTACATGTGGTGATCCCAGTAAAGATTAGCGTTTGGTAGCCATAGTTGCATAGTTCAAGGTGTGTATGGTAAGTGGGAATGGATGCTGACGCTAGTTAATTTATACTTAGTCCTTAGTTAGAGTTAGTTAGCTTTCTCAACCCTTCACCTCGATAGCATAGGAGAAAAACACATAAAAGACTATAAAAATCATATACCTCGGACTTACTTAGCCATACACCGTGACAACTACAAGTAAGTCTGGGAAGACAACGAATGATTATCCCCAAGTGTTCCATGGGACATGTAGGCATTTAGTCTGCGGAGTTCGACCAGATCGCGCGTGCTACGCTCGTTTCGTATGGTTGAGTGTAGGGGTACCTTGCCACTCATCATCAAGGAACATAAGGGCTTAGGCCTCCCCTCTATTGAGCACCAAAGTATTCTCTTGGCCTCCAAGTGGGTCACTCGCTATATAAAAGGAGATGAAGCTTGGAAGATCTTTTTAGGCATAATATTTCTTGTCTTGGTAATCACCATAGATGGAAAAACACTCATTGGAGCAATTGGATCATCAGTGGAGGTTCTCAGAAGATTATAGGTTCTTTCCTATTCAAGCAAATTTGGCGGTGTTGGAGTCAACTTAAAAGCTTCTTGCAATGGAAACCTACCTAGTTAAGTTTGAACTCTTTGTTGATGCACTTCATCTGGTGGTCTTCTATTTTCAAAAAGAGTTTGAGTTGTCTTTATGAAGAATTTTCTCATAGAGCCAATCGTTTTGTTGATTGTAATCTCCATCATGTTGCTCAATTATTTTCTATTAGGAATGATTCTACTACCCTCTCTTGGCAACATGCTCAAGTTAAATGGGGGTTTGAAAGACAAGATACGCTTATTTACTAGCACATTGAGCATGTTCTTTTCAACTTTGGTGTTCTTAAGTTGCACAATAATACTCCTTGGTATGGTATGATGATGGTTCCCTCTGCCTTCCCTATAACTTTCTAAAGCCAAATCTTGGTTTCATGCGCAAGAATTCAACTTTCCACTTTACATAGAAGATGGAGTGTGCATCGTGAGGATCACCTTTGAAAAGCTATTTTTCATTGTGTTTGGACTTTAAGGCCCAACCGAAGTATGGTTTCGATTTATCAAGGTCTTCCCGTTGACACCACCAAGAGACGTTGGTTATAATGTCCGCATTGATTGAGAACGCAATGAAGCGGTGTGAGAGTTGGTCTTAACGCTTCAGTTTCTACCATGATCAACCTCAGCCAAGCAGGAGCAATGATGAGCAATGAGTAATGAAATGCCTTCCTGCTCAGATTTGAAATGTTCATGAAAAAAACAAATGGGCGTCCACACTAATTGAATCTGTTACCAGCGAGTAGCGACGGTTCAAACCTCCAGACCTTATTTGGCTCATCCCTGCATTCACTCAAACTTTCTGCAGCTTCTCATTCATTCCTAACTAATTCATATCCACCAACATGACCAAGACGCCTTGCTCTGCTAAAAATTCTGGATCTCGCAGAACCCATGAACCAAATTTTCTCTCCGAGGAATGTTTTAGCGTAAACAAGAAATCCAGGATTCGCAAATGGCGATTGGGACTTACTGACAACAGCAGCATTCATCTCAATTCTGAATTGGGTGACTCTGTTTCTCAAACTGGTCGCCAGGGTTGCACTTTCAGGCAAATAGGCCAGCTGCCCGAGAAAAGGCATACAAGGAGAAGGAAGAAACTTAGCAAGCATGAATTAAATACAGGAAATAGTGCCGCGAGTGAGTCGCAGATGAAGTTTGCAGAAGATGCGAAGGATTCCAGGGATCTGGCCTCGGAACTACTTGAGAAACTAAGTTTAGAGCCCAAAACTAGGGAAGATGTTCCTGAGGTGCGACATCAGACTCAGGTAAGTATGTTTTATTGTTTTAATTGTCTTGCATTTTTGGTCATTTGGTATTTCAAAATGTCTTGAATTGCCGCAGTTCTTTCATTCTACCCAGTCTTGAAGTCTGGCTATGATATGAAAGTGTCCAATGCATGCACCGTCTAGACTCTAGACTGTCTTTAAAAAATTAAAAGAAATAGATGGATATCGGATAGGAAATGCATAGCCAATTGGAATTTTTCTGCTGGGTGCATAAAATACTTGAAGCTTGCAGTAGGAAACATCAGACTATGGATACCTGTTTCACAATTTTAGTTGTCTGTCAATGATTGGACCTTTAATGAAGTTTCGTCCTGCAACTCGGGGCTGGAAGCCTGAAACTGACTTGTGTCAAATGAATTCAAAGGGCTTCCTTAATGATGTCATAGAAAATTTTGGTTGCTGTTTGAATTTGTAAGAGTACATTTGAATCGCTGTTGTTGCACTTCAGTCCACCACCTCTTTATTATTATTACTGGTGCACCAAATATTTTACCACCTCTTTTGGTAGAATTCATAGAGCTACAACTTAGGTACAGTGTGGAGGTGCATTAATGTGATTCCCTTGTCATTGTGGTTAAGTGTGACTTGAAGTTGTAACCTTTTGCCTCCATAATACTTATACTTATCATACAACTAGATAACTAATTGAGTCAATGAGAACTCTTAAAATTTTGGGCATGCCTAACCAATAAGTTGCATGAAATACAACCTTTACAAATAAACTTGTAATATGACCAACAAGGCATAGCTCATTGGTCAAGACGTGTGTGAATGTAATGTCGAGTACGGACTATCAATTAATTTTCACTTATCGCTAAAGGTAAAGAAGAACCTAGCATAGGAATCAGAATCTTGTTGTTGAGTTACTAGGACGGGTGCATGAAAATTGGTAGAGTTTTAATATGGTAATCAGAGGATGGGTGTAACAAATTGTCAAAAGCTTTAGTGTGACAATCAAAATGATGGGCATGTAATTGATAAATTGTATAACTGAATTTAGTGCAATGCATTAAAAGTGGAGGGTGAGGGGTATGGTATATGTATTTGTGTTTTTTGTGCATATATGTTATGCAGTATCATAAACATTATGAATTTTTATCTATAGTAACCTAATCAAATATATGGCCCTTGACTTTAAAGAAAAAAGTTTAGTTTCATGTTCTCTTTTTGCCTTTTGCTTATCATAGAAATATCTATTATATTCAGTGAAAAGAACATGAGAAATAGCATATGCATGTTTCATCTTAGCGTAAAGAAAATTACAGAATTTCTTTTCACATTATTTCACATAATTTAAATGGTAATCTTGGAAAATTGTTTTGAAAAAGATTATGAAAGGTTCAGTTCTAAGTTTGTTAAAAATTACAGGAAGACAAATAAGAAATATTCTTATAGTCGATATGGCAACAAAGTGATGAACCAATCAAAAACGTGCCCTTCATCAAGGAGAATGGCAAAGTATGTTTCTGAAAGTTCTCCTGAAGTTGTGCACAACATTGATTGTGGAACAAGAATAAATAAGCTTTCCTATGCAGAACATGTAGAACCAGGACAAAGTGATGTTTCTTTCAAGGTAGGCAACCAGCTTTTGGAACAGGCAAAGATAACTAAATCTGATGGTAGGCATATTTTTTACCAATAAATTTTTTTCCGAGTTAAAAAACATAAACATGTGATGCTCATATGATGACAAAAGCTGATTTGTTTATCCAAACCAACAAATTATGCAGATTTTTCAATTATTGATGCTGTAAAGTCAGTCCTACATTTGTCTGCAAATCCAGAAACAATAATCTGTCGTGAAGATGAACAGAAAACAATTTTTGACTACTGCAAAATGTGTATCGAACAAAATAAACCTGGTAGTCTATATGTCTGTGGCTGTCCAGGAACTGGAAAATCCCTGGTCATGAATAATCTCAGATATTCCTTTGTAAAGTGGGCAGAAGAGGTAAGATTGTATATTGCAGATTTCTCTCTCTTACATGTCTTACCTGCACTATTTTTATAAATTTTTGAAGTTAATATTAGCTGTTATGTTAAAGTGTATCAAAGATGCACCACCAGTTATTATTTTGTCAATTAAAATACATCCTTAAGATAATTTTTAATGCTTTATCAGATATTTGACCAACTTGGATATAACAAGAGTCTTTATTTACATCAGCTTTTGCATTAATTGGTCCTTTCACCTCATTTCTAATGGTCATAAATTCTGCCTACTTTAAATGGTCTACGAGCTGATGACTTATAATTTTTAGTACATGATACACAGCATTATTAGGTGATCTTTGTTTAGATTCTGAAAACATTACGTTTAAAAACTTGATGGATATTAACTGTTTAGATTTTGAAAGGAGTATTAGCATTATATTGAGTTTTAGCATCATTGTTCGTAAGGGTATAAAATTTACCGATCCTAATTACTAAATGGCTTTGACATTCAGCATAACAATTCTATGCAGGCAGGATCAATATCACCAATATCAGCAACCATTAATTGCACTTCTGTGACAGATATTTCACATATTTTTAAAAGGGTAAATTATAAATATTGTATCATTAATTTTTTTTTTTTTGTAAAATTCCTAATTCAAGTTTCTTTGTAATGCCAACTGATGATAGATCCTTGAATATTGTGATGAGGAAGAGGACGGAAAGTATTGTGGTCCATACCATGAATTAAAGATAACACTCTGCCAAAAGCTAGAAGCATCTCTGCAGAAGACAATGTATGAAAGGATGTTCAGGAAATCAATGTTCCTATTTGTTTTGTTTGATGTATATATATGTACCCCAACTAGCAGAAGCTCTCACATATTTATTTGGCTATTAAATCATTAGGATTTCTATTTTTATTTCTTCTTGAATTCACTCATGCATATGGCATCATATCTGTTTGTTTTTCTTCTATTGTGAAATCTTTCATATGATAAGGTTGCTGATTGTTGATGATGGACTATCTGATAACAAAAGATCAATCTATACTATATGACTTGTTTTGCCTTCCATGCCATGCAAAGTCATCTTTGATTTTAATAGGTGGGTGAAAAATCTACAAACTCATACTATATATTCTAAGTTTTTGAGTTACGATTTTTTATATCTATTTGCTTTTTACCAAGAGCGTTCATAAATTGACCGTGACTTTTTACTTAGGGGTTGCACATGCAATTGACTTGACTGATCGATTACTTCCTAAATTACAATCCCTAAACTGTAAGATGACCTAAATGCCTAATTACTTCTATTCCTCTTTGTTACAGTTAACAAATTTTCTGGCTTCAGAATCATGTGAAATACTCTATGCCAGTATTTTCCATAAAGAATCTATAAAAATTACATACAAAAGTATATTTGTTCTATTTATTAAAAACAATTGTATTTTATTTTGTGTATAGAAATGGCATCCCCTTTTTCTTGAAAAGCTAATTTTTGCATCTATTTACAGGCAAACCTGTTGTTGTTACTTTTCGAGCATACACAGAAGAACAAATCAAGAAGATTATTGAACAAATATTTATGGTGATGTAGATTATTGAGAAAGTTCCTTTCTTCTTTTGGGTTTCTTTTCTTTTCTTTTTGTGTAGCTAATCATTTTTACTAGAGCTTAGTTACAGAACCTTTTATTTTATAGTATCACCACTTGCAGAATTTGAACTTCCTGTTTTTCTTTTTCATAGACCAACATCATCCTTACAAATTGTAGATGCAAATTAGTAAAAGTTTTCATGTTGTGGAAGATCATTATCTTACGATGCTGTTCATGTTTTGTCATCACTGTCAAGTAGCCTATCTGTTGTGAGTTTATATCTTTGAAAATCAGATATCAGTGCCTCTGTTGTATGCCAATTATTCATATTTAGATCTATTTGGTTATTTCATGATCTTTAATTCCCTCATCTGACCTATACTGTCTCCTTTGCGTCTGAATTGCTGTAGAAGTCTGGATATGAAGTCAGACTAGGGAAAACCCTCTTCCATATTAAATGCAGAATGATTTCACTTAAAGGCCAGCGCTGCATAATAGAATTTGAATGGTGTAGGTCCATCTTTGCTATGTGTCTTAAATTCTGGCTGTTATCTCAAATTAACACATGCATGTTAGCATTATCAGTTCTGCATTGTCTTCTCCTAACAGAGCTGAAACCCTAGATCTAAAACCCTAGCAGTTATGAAAAATTTTGCAATACCTCTAAAAGTTGTTTCCTGAAATTGCCTCCTGAGATCAATTGGCTGAAAATTAATATATATTTTCCAGATAATGCTTCACTTGTCATTTAATTTTGTAGTACTTTATAATTTCTAATTGCCATGTCTAAAAGCAAATACTCTGTCTTCATTTGAGGCTCATTCCTCTACCGTTTTTCAACCACAAGCGCTGGAGCTTTGTGCAAGGGTATAATTGATTAATGAAATTAAAAAAGCTAATAATGAACACAGTAATTGAAACTGTGTAGAAACTGCTTTCTGTTTTTGAAGGTTTATTTTATATTAATTGGTCGTATATGTATTTAGAATTTGTGGCCGATGACCCAGAAAATGGCATAAATATTATCATAGCATTATATACATTTAAGAAAAATTTAACCATTTTACTAAAAAAATAGTTCATCTTATGGTAAATCATTCAAGTAAAATTAGCATCTGGGAATACTATTTAAAAATATAAGCAAAATGATTTATCACCTTAAAATAACTATGCAATGTATCTTTGGGAATTGATTGAGAGTTTGCAGAAAGTTGCTGCTGCATCTGGGGACATGAGAAAAGCTCTGCATGTGTGCAGGTAATTGTTAGATTTAATGAGTTCGTTAAATTTTTTTCTTATGCCTTTATGTTACAACTGTAAATCTGCTTCTTCATTTTTATTACGGTATTGGAACGGTGTATTGCTTGACCAGTCAATGATTTTGAAGGACCTTCTTGGTAGACTCAAGATTTTAAGCATAATGATGTCATTTTGACAGAGCTGCTGTGGAGATGCTAGAGATGGAAATGGTTTCATCGCCTCAGATTGACAATGGTTCAAACAGAAATCATGTTTCAGTTATGGTGAGCACTTTGATGATGAAGACACAACTGAATAGTATTATACTGAAGTTTATTTTCTTTGCCTTCTAAACAATTTTTTAAGGCACCATGCTTGATCAACAGTTGTAAGATATGCTGGTTATTCATTTTCATTTTATTTATACTAAGAGTTTCACTGCGTCACAATAATATGTTTGCTTTGCAAGTAGGTTAGAATTGACCATATGGTTAAGGCTTTGGCAAAGACATTCCAGTCAATTGTTGTTGATACAATACAGTCATTGCCGCAGCATCAGCAAGTAATTATTTATTTTCCCTTGTACCATAAAAAAATTTACGTGTTCAAATTTTAATGATTGGGATGGTTTTGTAAAATTTGAAATTTCCATTATATCTAAAAATTGAGTAGAAAATTTTATTAGCAGATAGTTTTTTGTGCAGCTGTAAAGCATTTCCGTAATGTGAAAAAGGAGACATCTTTAGCAGAGGTAAACATCATCAGCATCTTCTTCTTCATATTTTTGGGCAGGTTAAAGGCAAGGTTATATGATTTGCAAATTAATGTCAAATGATCATGATTTCAAATTTGCTAGTTCTTTAGAAATTGATTCACCTTCATTTTGATACTTACATGAGGGCATGACGTATGACTCATGACCATTCTAATGCAATAATTCTCTTTAATCGGCATGACAACTTTTAAGTCGTAACCTAGAGTGTTGCCCATTAGGCTTGATCTTCATCATTACCTTAGGTTTGCATTCCTGAGTATTAAATCTATTGTGTTAACTACCTGGATCACCTGTAAACACACAAAATGTATGATATCATGATATTTATATTCACTATAAATTACAAATAGAAAGATGTGGAGCAACTGTACCATGTCTGCTACATTTAAAAGATGAATCAAGTTCAAAAGAAGTTCCTAAACAATTTAGTTCAATTAATTCTTATGTAAACAAATCTTTTGATGCAGCTGAATGCAACATGTGTAAGGTTATTTGGATCTATGTAAGAAAAGTGAAATAAACCCACTTACTGTACCTGAATTTTCAAGCATGTGTAAGGTCTTAAGTGATTAGGTATGTTTATTCAATGAATTTTTTTCCCTCTGTGAGCAAGAGAGAGTAAATAAATTTTAATTGCACTAACTTGATAATTTCTTGAAAGCTAGGCACTCCTTAGCATAGGGCAAGCTAAAGAAGAAAGGCTAAGACTGATTACTTTAAAAGTTGATGAAGTTGATATAACTTATGCTTTACAAGTGAGTGTGCTGTTAATATTTAGGTGCAATTTGAAAAAAAAAATCCTTTTTAAAGAGAATTTTCAGTTTTAATATTGAAATTTTAAAATCACGGGGGGTACGATTTTTCCGCAACTTCTTAGTTTGAAAGCATGTGTAAGTTAAAAGATGTCTACGCTACACAAGGTCATGCTGTTGTTCATCATAATGCATGTGTGATTATACCTTGCAAAGAATGTATCACCAGTGATTGTGCTTGTGATTTATCAATCTTATTTAGTTAAAATGTTAACATATCAAATATTGGACAAAGATGCAACAATCTGTATTCGTCAAAATATTATTTTTAGGCTAAAGGTTCTATAGCTGGTGAGGTTATCAATTCCCTAATCCCTTTTTTTTTCATACTTATGATTCTCGGGCAGTATTTTTGATGGGAATTGTTCGTCTGTGTTAAGAGATAGAGTGAGACCAATTTGGAAGATTGTTTAGATGTTTGTTTTAGGAATTGCCACATTTCAGAAGAGAGGAATCTTGAAACAGTTTCCAAGAATGTAAATGAATTGAGATTTGTTTTGAAAGTTGAATAGGAGGATAGAGTAGCTTGACTTCAAAACAACCATTTTTTTGTACTGAAATTGAATGTATTTAATTATATTCACTGAGACCCTCTTGGATCTATTGACCACATCAATTTCAGGATTCCTTTTACAGAATTTGTTCATAACTCAGCATTGCCCACTGGAAACAAATTTGCACCTAGTGTTTTCATGCCAAGACTCTTACTACTAGGTTAACACTTCAGTTTGAAAGCTGAGTTAAAGAAAATACCAGAATCTCAGGATCCCCAAAGAATCCAGTCAAGTTCCTTAGAAGTGTACTATAAAGGAATTGAACTATCCTCCTGAGCATGGCAAAATGCTTTAAGCCAGACGTTACTTATTCAATGATTCCAGTTCCTTCCATGTATTACCCTTTTTTGCACTTATTTTCATTCTATGTATTGCTCTGTATTCAGCATAATGATGTTACCAATGGCACCGTTATCTTGCTTTTAACACTTTATGATAATTGGTTCTTGGTTACTAGTAATCTTAAGGATAGCTCCAGGAATGCTCGAGTCATAGTCTTTTCTTAATGTAGCATTAGTTCTTTCGTTTTTTTCAAATAAATAAATAAACTTAAATTCTAAAACAGGGTAATTATATTATTAATCTATCTTTCTATCAATAATCACTAATCCATCTTGCAAGTCATAGGTTTGTTTTGATGGTTTATGATGAGATGTACAACTTCTGAGTGGAAATAGTTGAAACTGAATTTAATCTTATAAATCTAAATTTTCGTATGGTATTACAACATGAAACCTTTGGCAGAGGAGTCCAATTTGATCCCAAGAAATTGGAATCCTAATGCTAAAAATTCTACACTCACTACTAACATAATCAAGATGCATAATAAATTTGAAATTGTGAAAGTCATTCATGAAGTGTTAGCTGAAGTGGTAATTCATTCATTTGTTAGTGTTTGGTAATTCATTCTTGAGGTTTCAGCAAATTGGAGACCATGAATCCTATAGTGTATGCTATATCCATGTAAGTATATGCATGATGGTAACATGTGTAACTTCCGAGTGCTAAATCTCTTGTTGAGGGCAGTAGGCACAACCAAGATAGGATCATGCTCGTCTGTCCAGGTTATTAGATATTAAACCTATTGGAGGCTTTTTCATGACATTGGTAGTTTGACTTGAATGTTATTGATGCATAGATAGATGATTCAGGCTGAATGTATTGAAATGCTCATGTTCATCATTATTGTTAGTGAACATTGTCATCATGCACGGATGTACCTTTCCTTTTTCTTTGAGAAGTTAGTACACCTAAGATCCCTTACTATTGGATGTCTCTGAATAACATTTGAAACTAAAACTGATGTTGCATTTGTGGTGGAACAAAGGATTCTTGGTTTCTCTCTCCACAAAACCACATTCTCATCGTTCTTTAATGGGGCTTGCCTATCATGAAACATGCATGGTCATACATGTTATTTCTGTAAAACCAGAGGCATCGTTACTGCTGAGGGAATATCTTGTTGAATAATTTTACCCATAATGGATCATGCACGGCTGCCCATGTTACTAAATAATAAACCTTATCGAAAAATTCTATACTGCAGTAATTCAATGAATATCTTGGCTTAATCATCAAGCTAAAATGGGTCCAACAAGTTAAAGCTAAGCCTCTGTATAAGTGACTGCGTCTAAGCTCAAATCCAGGCCTTACAACCTGGAAACCTTACCTTTGTAACTAATGTTAGCCCCTTCTCCATGTCTATATAAAATGTGAAATGTATTCAACAATGAATTTCTAAGGGAGATTTAGCTAAGGAAGTGTCTATAAATTCTCATGCATGTTTCTCTTCACGAAATCACAATTGCCATTTAGAAAATCTATCTACCAATGTATTTCTATTGGAGATTTGTCATTGAGAGTGTAAAAATGTCGGTGCACGTTTCTGTTCATGGAAGTACACTTGCGTTGTTGTCTAACTGGGCCTACCTACAATGCAATATGTACGGTCAGACATGTTATTTCTTCAAAACAGGAATCATGATTACTGTCAACAAAAACACTTGGGGAATGCTGCAACATTACGTGGATCATGCATCTTGCATGGCTTTATATGTTACCAATAACAAGCCGTATGGATGACTTCCTAATTATTTTCAATGAACATCTTGAGTAGCACACAGCTATGCTTGTTTATTCATAGAATCATATCACCCTGCATGGCTTTGTAGCTTTTGAAAGAAGATGTAAAAATATACACTATTATATTCTTATTGGAGGTTCAGTGTGCATGGTTTTGAAAGGAAAAAGTAAAATCTAGATACCAGTCTGTTATTACTGGAGATATATCCTGCACAATTATGTAGGTTATAACAAATACTTGGAAATCTTTGTACCATCGTATTTTTGCTGGGGATTTATTTGTGACTACTTTGCTTGGAGTATGCTGCTTCTCACGAGGTTTGATCTTAAGGGGTACATTGAGACATCTGTCAAACTCAAAACATTAAAAAATGCATTTAGGGTATGGCGTCCGGTAAACAACAGTGTTGAATCATGTAGATGGCAGAAAAACATCATGATGATTTCTATTGACGTGAATGCAAATGCCAACGTATGTTTCTCTCCATGAAACTACACTCGTCATTCTACAACTAGACCTACCTACAATGCAATATGCGCAAGTGTGCGTGTTATTTCCATAAAATTTAAAGACACCATTATTGAAGAGAAAATTGCAGCTAAGCCAAAGGGGAACAGAATTTGAAACTTTTGACAATATATACTCCCAGGACATACAGCAACACGATGTTTTGATAGAATTTAAGTACAGTATAAAGTTAATTTAAGTTTGACTTGAATTAGCAATTTCTTGCTATCATAATAGTTGTCAAAAAAATTGTCAATAAAAAGCTGGTGCCATATATGTCATCAATATGTTTTAACTATGAACATGGGCAAAAGCATTTAATGATTTCCTATCACAGGTTGTCTATCTGAAACATAGCTAGAGAGGATTTTTTTTTTCACCATACTTACAATTTGGCATCTTAACATTTCCTTTGGGGTTTAACCTTGTTTTGGCCAAGAGGCCAATTACTGGTTGGCTGGACTTTGTCATGGAAAATAAATAATTAGTGTGTGAAGAAAAACTCTATGGATATAATCTATTATGGTCTCAACCAAATTTAAAAAATAGTTTTTAATAATTTCTTAGTGTGTAAAGAGAAGCTCCATGGATGTGTCATGGCCCCATAGAGTATAAATATAAAGAAGTCATTTTTCTTATGTAATAAATTTGAATTCTTTTTCAAACATATTCTACTAGCAATTTTTCATTGTCAATACTATCTGCAAGTGCTAGGCTTCGAATCCAAAACTAGGGATGCCAATCTTGTGAGCCAACCAACTAAACTACAATTGAAGCATATATTAATATGATGTTGCAAAACTTTCAGTAGCAATAACTTAAAGTAATGTAAGTTTTATTTTCTTGATCTTTTGAAAATCGTTAAATGAGGTTAAAGGCTTTACATTAAAAACCATTTTAATTGAGATGAAGCTAAGATGATGATATGTTAAAATCATTGGTATGGTGTTAGAACATAAAGACATAATTGAGGAGTTATGAAACTAAAATTGAAGCTCTAGCTTGATTACATCTGAAAAACCATAAAATCTATTGGACAAATATTACATTTTTAGGGAAAGTCTTAATCATTTATATACTGAAAGGGATGAACCCTTAAATCAACAAGTATAACAACAGCACCATCATCATGGAGAGTAGAAGATCCTCTAGCAAAACAAATGAAAACTTGAACTAATCAAAAAGCCCCAAGTATTCTTATTGGGCATTGAAACCAAAAACCAAAAAATGTACAAATGTTACATTTTCATATAAGGTTTTTGCTACATTATTATAACACTTATCTCAAATGGGTAGTTGTAGCACAAAAAGAAACATATGCAAATAAAACTCAATTAAATGAGATGAATTAACACAATCTAATTAAATGAGATTAATTAAGTGTATATTCTCCATGCTCTTCTTCATTGTTTGTTTTCATGACATCAATCTAATCTCTTTGTTATATCAATTTGGTCCAACACTACAACTTGTACCAAGGAATCGCAACACTCGTGACATGGTGCATGCACATGGGAGTATTGTACAATAATTGTGCGATTATGTGATGAACACTGATAATGCATATCACACATTAAAAAGTCACAGCATTCATGTGCTTAGGTGTGCATCCGTGTATCAGATTTATTTAATTTTTCAAATTAATAAAATTATTATATAATAATCAAATATAAAATAATAAAAATATATTAAAAACTGCACCTGAAAATGCGTTGCATACTTTTATTGTTTAATTGATTACGATAAGTAATGCAGGAATAAAACTACCAATACAATTCTCCTAATCCCCCGTATTCCCGTACGATTATCATACCCTGTTTGCATTCCCAAATCTCACTCACAATTCCACAATGGTTTCACATATTTTTTGCACGCAGTTTCTCGCGTTTCTGACTGAGGGTGCTTACCCTATATTCAAAAAAAAAATAAAACGTTCACTGTGACCACTGTTGCTTTTGTAAGGAAAGATAAGAAAAGTAAGAACTTAGTATAGAAATAAAAAAGGTTTTACGGAAACCTTTTACATGGTTTGAATTAAACTTTTTCCAACAAATAAATACCATTAAATTCACTATATTCAATATACATCCCTGGCCAAAAGAATTTACAAATTTTTGATTGGAAATAAGTTCCTTACTATGGCTATAGTCTACAGAAATAACCCCAGGAAAAAATCCTAAGAAATTTTGTAATTAGATTGTTCTCCTCGGATATGCTTCTTGATACTCCTGACAGTTCCAATCTTGACAATTGCCCCATTTTCCATGTATACTGCACCATCTGCATATTCAAGCTCTTCCAGACGATGCGTTACCCATAACGCAGTGATTTTTCCAGGTCCATCTACAACATTGCGTACTGCTTCTATAACACCAATCTGCAAAAGTTATGCTCTTTGTACTATTACTCTATTGAAGACAGTTTTTTAAAAGAACATCAGGGAAATTCTGGACTAAAGACTTAAAAAAAGGTTAAAACAAAAAAACAGGTCCATCTACAACATTGCGTACTGCTTCTATAACACCAATCTGCAAAAGTTATGCTCTTTTCACTAATCTGCAAAAGTTATGCTCTTTTCACTATTACTCTATTGACGACAGTTTTTTAAAAGAACATCAGGGGAATTCTCGACTAAAGACTTAAAAAAAGGTTAAAACAAAAAAACAGATATTGAACACCAACACAAAAAGCTGGAAATGACTTTTGTTGGTAACTCAAAACGTATATTAAAACAAATAACCAATCATGTTGCATAATTTTACCCAAAATATTAAAATACAAGTTAAAAAAAACTAAGGCACTAATTTTTTAGCATCATGCTCCTAAACAGAGTTCTTCCTTTCTGTAGCACTTTTTATAACTCATACAGGAAAATGGTTGTCTTCATAAATTGTTTTTCAAAAATATTTTTTTCCCAAAAGGTGGTATTTTCTATGGGGCCTATTTACAAGACCATATAAGTCATTGCAAGGTGGCTAGATTGTGTATTATCTATTTAAACATATTTAAGGTTTTCACTTACCTTTTGTTTGATTTTATAAAATTGTAGTCTCCTAGATCATATAGACTTTCCGTTCTTTTTCACCTTGTAAATTTCATCGCTCATTAATCTATAACATTAGTGACCAAAAAATTAAGAAAATGAAAAAGGGAAATTTAAGGTGTCTTATAAGCAGCTCCCTTGAACCTTCAAGGTACTATCTAAAATTGAACTCTAGTCTATAAATCAAAATAAAAATGCTTTTAAAAAAAATGTAAAAGACTTTTTTTTTATCATCCATAGCTTACATACTTTTTCTTTGCAAGGCATGTTGAATCATACTATATTCATCATGTAATTGATTTCTCAAAGGTTCATAAATAGCATTACAGTTAATGGCGAGATGAGATGTAGCGGGTGACAGTTTTAGAAAAAATGGCTAATTATAGGACAAGGAGGAAAAAAAGAAAATTTGAAGATCTAACAACTACAATAAAAACAACTAATTGTAGGAAAAAGTAATAGGAAAAAAAATGGAAAAAAAAATTTCTCCAAAGACTTGTTTTTTCTTCTAGTTTGAGTTTGGACGAGAGATGGGAGGAGAGGGGGTTATCAGAACAACAATTTTAACAATATATACCACAATGACAAATAACCAACATAATACTTTGGTAAAACTAAGATAAAACTCTGATATAACATAACAGGTTTGCAATCAATTACACACAGAAAGTAACAAGATTACAAGTTGAGCTATGCTCTCAGTCACAAAAAGCCTCTTAAATTCTACAGAGAATGATAAGAAAATGTATAAATCTCTCCAATATTTTATTCAAAACAATGTTGTGATAGATTAATATGAAACCTGAAAATGTAATATAGACAGCTACTCATCTTTTTCTTCTTCATCTTAGTGTCTTTATCCCATCAATCATATATAGCCATTATTAAAACTTAATCAGTTTATCTCATTGGATTGAAATAAAACTATACAGAATATTGAAACAAAAATACCAAGTTCAAGTTTTTATTCTCAAACAATAGAAATGATTATTAAAATTTGCAAATTTTTTCAATAAAACTGTAATTAAAAAATTTAACAAAAAATTGCATGAATACATTAACAGAGTCAAACGTACCTGATCGGACTCATCTAAAAAGGTTGTCAATTCATCTAGCAGCAAAACTTTGCTTGATTCAGCTAAAGCACCAGCAATAGCAACCCTTTGCTTCTGACCACCACTCAGTGTCTGGATAGGTCTCTACAATTAGCAATAAGATATAAGGACATACACAAACTACTTCAGAATTCTGAAAATTCATATGATAAAGTTAAGCCAGCCAGACTTGCAAATATTCTTCCATTCCTACTGCTTTTAAAGCAGTTGCTACCCTATCTTGAACCTCATCTTCATTAAGCTCATATTGTCCAAGGCCAAATGCAACATCTGTTTCTACTGTTGGCATTATGACCTGCTCAATATGCATCGATAAACACATCAAAGAAATTTCAAGATTGTATAAATATATATTCTGATGCACGGAAACAAAAGCATCTAAAACTTCCTAATTCAAACAAACAACAACATACACATCATATGTTATTATAAATGCCACAAACGTGGCCCACTGAACAATTACATTTTCTTCCATTGACTATGGCTTGGTCCATGTCTTCATGCAATAAATTAATTATCCACAATTCTACACCAATCAGTACCATCGATGCTTACCACTTCCAAAATATCATGAGGATTTTTCTTTATTTCTTAATTCTCCTTTTGCCAATTTAACATGGAATCATTTTACCAAATTTTCATTTCAGATTTAATGTTCCTAAGTTTCTTTAAACAAATAAATTGTTTACAACTTGGACACCAGTGCTGCACCAATGCAACATATGATTTGTTATTCCACTGTGATGTGTTAAGTGGGTAAGTGTTTAACATCATAGACAGATATGGATAAATACGCAAGTCCAGCAGTAGAAATTTTCGATGGAAACCTGGAATAGAGCCACTGAAAGAAAGACCAAAAAATACATGAAAAAAATGATTGAAGATAATTTGAAGAAACTGCAAATAAATAAAGATCTAACTCTCATAGAGGTGAATGGCAAAGGAAAACTCATGTAGCCAATCCCATTTTGTTGGGACAAGACTAGAATAATGATGATAATGATATGATGACTACAACATCAAATTCAAATGGTTGTTTAACACATTCAAGGTTCACCCAAACAACTCAAAATTCTTAAACAAGTAGAAAGAAAATTCTTAACTGCTTTTTTGACATCTTAGAGAAATCATGGCCCACTATAGTATGGACAGTCAATTGAAAATTTTAATAATAATTATACATAAAATAAAATAATAACATTGTTATTACCAAACCATACTAACATTATTCACTTAGATGAAAGAATGAACATTAAACAATGCTGGCAGTTAGTTTGTTTGGAGTTTTTTTTATTTTCATTTTTTTATGTTTTTATTTTATTTTATTTGAAGGGGGAATAGGTAAAAAAAAATTTATTAATGAAATAAGATTTGAAGCACAGCCAGAGTAGCCTTGGAATCTTAAAGATCATCCAAGAGACATAACCAAAGTTCCATTGCATAAGCTACCAAACAAATGATAGTAATACAAAAAAAAAATAAAAAAAAATAGAATAATCATATCAAGGTACCAATCCATTCCTAACCTCAGAAATAAAAATCATATTATTGTAGGATTCAAAGATTTGGGCAATCAAGTCTCATTTTATATTTTACATTCCCTTTCCAATTTTTAACTGTTAACCACCATACTCTATCTAGATTACTTTATATACCTTCAAACATTCACTAACTATTCCCTTTCAAAGTACAAAGACCAAATGACTAGCAAAGCACACTAAACTTATGCTATCTTCTCCCCCTCAAAAACTACACCCTAAGATCAGGCACTTGATGCCTTGAAATATTCCAATTTGCTATCTCAATAATATATTTTTTTAACAGACAAATTTAAACTTTTGTGATCAGAAGTTCTAAAAGTAGTAAAAGACGTCAAAAACTAGATTGCAAGGAAACTTACCTGGTGATCAGGATTTTGAAAGACAAAACTTCGAGGCTTTCTCACATAAATTTTTCCAGATGTTGGTTTTATGAGACCTGCTAATGCCTGTTAAACATTATTTGAAAAAAGAAAAAACATATGTAATAAGATAAAAGCATGTTTTAGTATGTGACATTTTCAAAAGCAAAAAGATATTTGATATAACTTCTAGGAATTGGAGATTAAAGAATCCGATTTACTTTCCAAAATAATTGTCTATTCAATTGTAAAACCTAATTCCAATTTTAAAACAACTCTGGGTATTCACTGCGGAATGCTACTATGCCTTGTAAATGCCGACCAAGAATGAAATCATGATAGTAAAAGTCATCATCCAGAACTTAAGATATCTACTTGGGCATACTATTTCTTCAATGGTAATATTTTGCTATTCTATTTAAGTACTCCGTCTTTCTGATGTTCATGTATTTGATTAATGCTACCTTCAGGTTAATAGCACCCAAAATGCCAAGTTTCTCCTCTTGATGCATCATTTATCTCTTTTCTTGTCAGTGTTTCATTATCTTCTATGCTTTACCTCTTTCTTCTGTTTAAAGTAAAAAGAAAAACATTAAATAAAATAGTAAAAAAACCTTTACTACAGTTGAGTTGCCGCAACTATTTTTGCCAAGAAGCATCATAATCAATGTGTTGGTGTCTTGAAAAATAGTGATCCCCAGGCTAAAACCATGAGAGGATAGTTTCCTCTTCAAGTTGTTAAAATTCTTTTAACTTGAATGCAAAAAATCTATAAATGTTCAGTTGTTCACAATAGAGAACAAGGAAACTTTGTTTAGACCAACATTAACACACTGTATTTTCGAATCAAGATAAGCCTAAAAAATAAAATTGAGGACAAATGCTCTCCTGTAAGGAACTGGATTAATTTAGCAAGAGGTAATGTACTACTCTTACAAATGTAACCAAATGTTACCGAGAGTAATTTTTGAAATAATATTTTTGAACTTATATTATGTACGTTTTTCCTGTTCATTAAATCTAAAGCATCTCTGCACTTAATAAATTTTCAGTTAAATACTGATATGATCAAAAGTACTGACCTAGAATTTCCTACATTAATTGTAACCAATTTGAGTGCACTATTTCATCATCTTCAACGGAATTTGCATGTATGCTTTAGGGATTCAAACTAGAGTGGAATAAAAAGGCTAAACAAGTTTTTAAACAAACCTTGAAAAGGGTGGATTTACCGCAACCATTGGGACCCAGAAGCATCCAAAACTGTCCCTCCGGAATCTGAAATGAGCAGTTTTTCAAAATTGGTACCTCCAACTTTCCATGCTTCTTCTTGAATGTGACAGAAATGTTCCTTCCTTCGATGGCAACTTCATTTCTTACCACTCTGCGAGTAAACCCTGCTCTACATTGTTCAGTTGCATTACCCTAGCAAACTGCAAAACCCAAAACCCATACTCAAATGAATTACAATACCATTTTGTGTGAGTCTCAAGCCCTTCGGCCGTACACAATTGACGTGGTTGCCAACGAAAATGGACATATTCAGTTACCACTGTTGATTGATGTATTTCTGGTAGTTATGCATCTCAAACAGTTTACTCGGGTTCACAGAGCATAAAGGCAACAAAACGTAATTGCCTCTTCTAGGAACTCAGTCACTGATGGCACTTGAGAAACAGATGCAGCGTCAAAATTCTTTAGCCCGACAGTCCGCACATGCGAGAATTTGCTTGACATAAATGGAACTCTAACAAAAAAAATATCAACACTCTGGTTCTGGAAAGTCGTAACCTCCTCCTTCATTTGTAAGCTTGAGTTATGGGTTTATTCTGGTGGGTAAAGATACTCCAATTTATTGGTTCAATTTTGGGGAAAATTGCTAACTTAGAAAGTTCTAATTCTTTAACTCAAAGTTATGGGTTTGATTTTGATGGGCAATGCTAAGTTATAAAGCTCTAATTCCTAATTATGGTTCTCTTAACATTTTTAACAAGCTTTTGAAGCAACGTGGATGAGGAAAGCTCCAAGTTATGGGTTCAATCTTGGTAGGCAATGTTGAATTATAAACAATCTACAATTGTTGTGGTAAATCATGTCATAATCCATAGATGAGGTGTTAGCTTAGTGGTAAGGGTCTTGGCCTAGTAACTCCAAGTCATAAGTTTGATTCTACTAGGTAGCATTGAGTTATAAATTAACAAAAAACTAGTAAAAGGAATGTTGAAACTGGTCTAATAGATCCAATGGGTCTCAATGGACGTAAGTAAAAAATTTCAGTTTTAGTTTTAGTTTCATATGGTTAAACATGAGATCGCAAGTCACTATCTTCCTAGCTATAACAATGAGGTGTTAGCCTAGTGGTAGGGGTCTTCGCGTGGTAACCCTAGGTCACATGTTCAATTTTACTAAGTAGCACTGAGTTATAAACTTCTATAAAATCTTGGGGTTTACTTATGTTTCAATTATTTATGTTTCAAATGGTTATATCATAATGATGTTGTTGGGGCCTTGAACTAAACTAAGCAATAACAAAGAAATTAATTGCTTAATCTAATTAACAATGAAATTAAATCATCACTAGGATTACCAAGCAACACTCTACTAGACCAAGTGATATGGGTTACCAAATGGGTACATGTTATGCTTGAAACTAGTTACACTCATTCTACCCAATTCTACATGTGAGAAAAAAGTAAATATTAAACTAAGTGCATGAAAAATAAATTACATTAAAAGTAAATTTTATACTAAGAGTGTTGCAATGAATAGGAATCAATCTTGATTTTATTGTCATTCATGAATTGCATCAAGATACAATCCATTTGAATAAGACATCATACAATCAACTCAAATTCATGTTGCAAGCATTTATTGACTCTTCTAAGCTACAAAGACAAACTGAAAGAGTTTCACCTAAGCTACTGAACCAAATGGTGTCATAAACACGATAGGTGAATCATATTTATAAGTATTTTTTGTGATTACATTAATGTATTTGCATCAATGTAGCATAGGCTTTGTCAACTAAGCAACATCAATGCATCAATGTTGATGAAGCTATGTCGATGTATTAGCATCGACTAAGCCCTTCTGAAATCGCACTTTTCTTGTTCATCATTAAATGATACTAGTATTTTGATGCTATGATAACTATACTTTGTATCTGGTTATTTGGGTCATCAATGAAGGTATGACTGATGTGGATATATTGTTGTTGTTTATTAATTATATTTTTTATTTTGGGATCTACCATAACAACCTAGTGTTATAGTCCTAATTATAGGTTATGGTAAAGGTTCAACAAGCTATTAAAGCAATATGGATGAGAAAAGCTCCAAGTTATGGATTTGACTAAGACCTTTTGAATTGCACTTCTATTGTTCATCATCAAATGCTGTTAATAGTATTTTGATTATATGATAATTATACCTTATGTCTGGTTATCTTGGTCATTAATGAAGTATGACTGATGTAGATATATTGTTGTTGTTTATTAATATAATTTTTTTTATTTTAGGGTCTACCATTTAAAGCAATATGGATGAGAAAAGCTCCAAGTTATGGGTTTAATTTGACAATGTTGAGTTATAAAGTTCAACTTTTGTAAATTACAATAATCATAATTTTTTTCAATTTTTTTTAATGTTAATGATGTTAATAGTGTTTTGATGCTATGATAACTATACTTTATGTTTGCTTATCTTGGTCATTAATAAAGATATGACCAATGTGGATATATTGTTGTTGTTTATTAATATATTTTTTTATTTTTGGGTCTACCATAATAACCTAGTGTTATAGTCCTAATTATGTATTCTAGTAAAGGTTCAACAAGTTATAAAAGCAATATGGGCAAGAAAATCTCCAATTTATGGGTTTGATTTTGGTGGGTAATGCTGATGTATAAAGTTTGCAAATTACAATAAACACAATATTTTTTTCAAATTATGTTTTTTTTTTCATCTCAATGATGTTAATAGTATTTTGATGTTATGATAACTATACTTTGTGTTTGGTTATCTTGGTCATCAATGAATGTATGACTAATGTGGATATATTATTTTTGTTTCTTAATATAATTTTTTTTATTTTAGGGTCTACCATAACAACCTAGTATTATAGTAAATTTTAAATGTACAATAATGGAAAAAATTTCAACAAGCTTTTGAAGCAACATCATCATCATTCTAACTTTGTCCCAATAAAATTAGGCTAGATATATGAATTCTTTTTCATCATTTGCCTTTATGAAGAGATAGATGTTTATTTATTTGCAGGTTCTTCCAATCATCTTTAATTATTTTTTTCCATGTCCTTTTCGGTCTTCCTTTTGGCAACTTTCCAAAAATAGTAACATAGCGACCTTTTTCTTATAGGCTAATTGTTTGATCTCCTTTGCATATGTTTAAACCATCTAATTTATCATTCCTATATGATAAAGTCAAGTTTTCATGAAATACGACATTGTAGCAACGACACTGTATCAACAATGTCATTGATTTGATGTCATGACACATGATACATCATCGTTGATACGATGTCTCGGGATGTGTGTAGCCCTATAAATACAACACTTGGGCACATGATCCGCTAACTTTTCATTCACATCGTAGTCGAACTCTTGCAATTTCATTTGTCAAATTTAGACATAGCAATTAGAAAAGTCAATGTTTGCAGTGTGATGTGTTGTAATTGAACGAAGTCTTTGCTCGAGTAGTTTGTACTTGAGTACAAGTTATGATTGGAAATAAAGACTGAAACTATTTTACATCATTACAGCATTCCCTTAGCTTACTATTTTCACTTAGCATAACTTTCATTGCCTATTTAGCTTAATGTCTATTGCTTTATTAGCATAACACTTTACTTTTTCAAGAACTTTATTTTTACTTGTTAATGTAGTGACTGAAAATGTTGGAGGTTGGAATGGTACTCCAAGAGGTCCATAGTTGCACAGCCTTGACCTCGCTTCTGCATAATGGGAATGGAGGCAGGATGCCCAAAATGGTCTTGGTAATCGAATTAGGACTTATGGGTGTTATGACGAAATGCGTGTCAAAAGGGGATGTAGTGTTTTGTGATGTCCATGATGTTCATGGGTGTGAGTGTAGTAGAGACTTTAGATGCAAAAATGAGGGTGAAAATGTGTGAATATGTGCTTAAACAATAAAAAATGTGAGTAGAATGCTAAAATGCAGGGGAAATATGAAAAATGCACTGAATGTGAGCAAAAAAGAAAGGCACCACCCTAAGCAGGGGTAGGGGAAGCCTAGTCAATTACAAAGAAAATTTTAGGAGGTATGCTATGTACAAATAGGTGTAGTAGGTAGTGTAGTCATAGTCTTAAGGTATCTAGCTATGAAGAACTAACGTCACTGTGAAGTTTGAGCCTATTGGGTCAGCTATTGTGGTGTCCTACAAGCTGTAGTGGTGCATGGTATGCTGGGTAGTGTACAATGATGCCATTGTGGGATGCAATTGCATCTACCTGAAATGCTAAGTGTGCTCTATGCCAAGTGATCATTTCAAAATGCCAAAATGCCCACCTTGTTTTAGATTTGCCAACCCCTAGAACATGGAATGTTAGGGTATTTATAGGGCTATGGTTAGCATGAGTCGTAGATTGGGCACCACGTGGTAGAGGGGTAGTTGGGACTACGCTAGCCCCAACTACACTCCCACCAAAGCAAAACTATGTTTTGTTAGTGTGCTCCAATGGACCTTGTGAGATTGCCAAATTGTCACTATGCTGTTGAGACTACATGTGCTAGTACTAAATAGATCACAATGTATATGAAAACAAGGCAAAATGATGTAGCTTTGGAGACTACACTCCAAGACTACACTGCCCACTCCCTTGAGTGGTGTTGAGCATAGGTACAATTTAGGAGCAAATGGGGGATGCAAAAGAAATGCAAATTTCCAATCTTGCTTGCCAAAGGAATGTTGGAGCTAAGATGCTGGTTGATGCTAAGTTTTGAAGGCTTTTGAAGGCCATTTTGCATGACTACACTGACTACGCTTTGAAGCATAGCCCAATAGTTAGATAAATCTTGCAAAAAGTGAGGTTCGGTGCAGGCTACACTGACTACACTCTAGAGCGTAGTCCCAGGAGGGAGAGTGTAGCCCAAACACTTAGAGAAATCTTGAAAAATTGATGTCCTTAGTGCTGACTATGCTAACTATGCTATGGAGTGTAGTAGGGAGTGTAGCACCAGAAGTTAGAAAATCTACTAAACTGTTTTGTCTATCCCAACCATGCTCAGTAGCCTTTGGCTTGACACTTAGGAAAATTTGCAAAATTGGCCATTCCAAGGTTGACTATGCTGACTACGCTTTGAAGTGTAGTCTTGGCAAGGTAAGCGTAGTTAGGTCACTTAAAAAGTCTGCAGTTGCTATTGACACTTAGAAAAATGTTACAATTCTAGGTTCTGTGTCAACTACGCTGACTACACTCTGGAGCATAGTCCTAGTAGTGGAAGCATTTTGACACTTAGCCAAATTTGCAATTGAGACCTAGCAGCTTGAATTTGGTGGTATTTCGTTGGTTCCTCTTTGTTGACATCTGGAGGAGTGGCTGAGAGATGTTAGGAAAGAATGCAAACCACCACAGTGGGCCTTACACCAACATGGATCGTTAGTACCTAATCGAATGTCGCTTTACTATGCTCAAGAGTGCTAAGGGTAATGGTTTTCTGAAGGCAAGGGGTGTAAGCATTGTGCTAAGGGATAACAAGGGAATGAAATGTACATGGTTTGAAACTGCAAGATGCGATACCAGGGAAGGCTTGTCACCAAAATAGTGACCTCTTGTCAGAATGCTTGTGAGAGAGTCAATGCTCATGGTACCAAAATAGCTTGCCCCTAAAATTTTGACCTCTCATTGGAGTGCTTATGAGAAGGTCAATGTAGCTTCAAGGTTGGACTAATTGCGAATTTGCAGCTCTGCTAACTTTGCTTGGGGACATGTTTTGCCTCATTCTCTTTGCTTGCTTTTTTTTTTGTGGTTGTGATGAACCTGCTTTGGGTTTTGCACCTTGCGAGATTCTAGCTGTAAGATGCTTTTCATCAAGTGGGCTATGTGCCATCTAACAGGCTTTACTTTAGTGAAATCATGTCCCATTTGTAGGACAGGTGTTTCCTCCCTAGGATGAGTTACATTAAACCTACTTGAGCTTTGACCAGCCCATAGAGGCTCCCCATAGGATGAGTTGCATTATGTCCATTATGGGTTCTGTGGTTGACGTAAAGAGGGTGCGACTATGCATCGGAGGAGTTGCAAGCTTGGTGATGCAGGGGGAGGCAAGGAAATGAAAGGCAAAGTGGGCAAATATAAGTAGGCAATAGCAAGGTGATAGGGATAGGCACTTTTTAGTAGCTTAGCCAATCTAATCATGCACATCAGAGTGATGTGGTGTCTTGCCACTATGATGAGATGTGTCTCTGCATGATTGCCTCCGAGGCTTCATCCTACAAACATAATGCATAGAAAATAAGAGAATAACCACACAACATGAGATGAGAGTAAACTGTTGGATGTGAGTGTGTTACAAATGTTGCAATAGCTAGACCAGTTGTAAGGGCTTGAAGAACCAGTGCATCTGTCGACACTATAGGCTCCAATGGCAAGGTGGAAGAAGAGGAGCCTCCACCCCCACCCAATGCCACCGGTTAAGCAGATGCTAATGTAACCCTATCACTAGGCATTTTTGTATTTTTATGTATTTTTGGTGTATAATGTGGATGATCATGTCATTTAATACTATTATTTTATGAGATGTAGTGGATTTTTTGCTACATGGAGTGTACTGCTATGCACTCAATGTTAATGATGCGGTGAGTTGATGCAAAACAATTGCTAGTTTTAGGCCATTTTGGGTTGCATATTTTTAGGCCATTCTAGGCCCTAGTGATAATTTAAGGCCATTTCGAGCCAAGCATTGAAAGGGAAAGTGGTGCCAGTTTAGGGCCATGGTGGGCCATGCGATGCCAGTTTAGGGCCATGGTGGGCCATGCGATGCCAGTTTAGGGCCATGGTAGGCCATATTGGTAGTTTTAGGCCATTCCAGGCTGTGAAATAAAGGGAGATTTAATCACCAATTTTAGGCCATGAAGGGCCACGCGATAGTTTAAGATCTTTTTGAGCCATAGGATGCTGGTTTAAGGCCATGGTAGGTTGCATATTTTTGTAACTTTTGCATTTTATGATTTTTATGTATTTTGAAGTTTTTTATGTGTAACCTAATTACTAAAAAGTAAAGAAGTGAAAAAGTAAACTTAGCGGAAATGTATGAACAAAGGAAATAAAAAGAAGCAAAAAATTCATAAATGTGGACAACCAAGCTAACATCCAATGCAAGAAAAATGAATATAGGAAAAATGTGTAGACATGGGACAAGCATGGACCCAATGCCTATTGGACTAAGGGGACACCTTAGTCGTGTAGTTATTTCCTAACTTGGTGTAGGTTAGAAGGTGCGTAGGGCCTAGAAGGTATGATTTGGTACTTGCCTTAACCTTCATTAGCTATGTTAAAGGGAAACTCTACCCACAAAGAATCTTCTGGAGGGTTAGGAGCTCCCATTGGCTCTTCGGGTTGGTCTGCTTCACATTTTTTGTCTTCATCCTCTATAGGAGGTGTATCATTGGGGAACTCCACCTTTGACCCCTGTTCAGTATCAATGTTGTTGATGGTCAAAGGGGTTGCATTGTCACCATGTATGATAACCTCTCCACCTTCATATGAAAGGTGGATTTCATGATGGATTGGGGAGGAGATAGCCCATAGTTGGGTTAACCTGGGCCTACCTAAGATCAGGTTGAAACCTAGTAGCTCCCCAACCACTATGAATTTAGTGGTGGTGGGGAATTACTCCCTTGCCACGAAGGCTATCGTGACAGTTCCCCATATGACGATAGGCAACCCATTAAAGGATTTCTAGCATGTTATCTTTGTTGGTTTAATTTGATCAATAAAACCAAGCTTGTCAACAACTGTGTATGGGATGACATTGGTTGCTGCCCTGTCATTGATGTGCACCCTATGAATCTTGCATTCTCCCATATGGATGGTGATAAACATTGGCATGGTAATGACTTAACCCCTCTCAGGGTTCACCTTGATCATCTCATCATGAAACACCAAGGGCGTTGAACTTGATTCCTATGGGAAAGGAGGCAACATCATGGCATGAATGGACTATTTGTCTGCTGGGATGTCCTCTGTGATAGGAATGGAGGTCAACATGCATACCAATGCTTCATGGTGGGTAGAGGAAGTCATTACAAGGTTCTGCAGGCTTAACATTGTATTCTTTTGTTTCAAAGTTTGCTTAACTTGCATCAATGTGTTAGGGAAATCTTTTTCATTATTTGCTATCTTGTTGTTGGTGGCCTTTATCTCCTCCATGCGGCCCAAGAGACAAATCTCTTGTGGCGAGGCAAGGGGATGGGATTTAGGCTTTGCTTGTTTTGTTTGCTTTGGAGCCTCAGTGCTCTATTGTTGGTTACTAGTTGCTAGAGCCTTAGTACTCCATTGTTACTTGCTTGCTGCTATGGCCTCCTCAGTTGGTTGGGCCATTGGGATAAAAGAAAAGGGGATAGGCTTTGGTGGGCCTAGTGCCCTTTGCTCCTAGTTTTACCTAAGCATTTGATCAACAAAGTTCTTGTTGGGCATTCTAGGTTATCATATCAATTGGTTGTTGGTATTGGTTGTAGAATGATGCTTTGGGTGAGTAGGGATTGACGCATTGCCCACCACCGAACTTCTAACAGGCAAGGAGTTTGGATGTTGTGGAATCCCTATAACGAAGGATGTTTGGGTTGTTGTTGCTACAAAGTGCTATGGGGCCCTAACCACAAAGGGTGTTATGGGCGCCTGAGGTGGCACTCTAATGATAAAAGGGATCTTCAAATTGGTTGATGTTGAGGAGGCCCCAATGTTTCTAGAGGGCACACAAACCATGAATGGTTCCTGTGCTAGTTCTAAGTCTTCATCAACGCTAATGGCATTGATGACATACCCTGCACCGCTTGTGTTAAGAGGATCCTTGTAAACCTCTAGTAATTGGTTCTGGGAATGCACTAGGTTATTAGCATCAAGGACCAACTTAACCTTATCAATCATGTGTTGTATATCATCCTGCAATGCCATGCAAAATTCTGCATCGTGACCTTGCAACTGATGATATTGGCAAAACTAGTCCAATATAAAATGCTTAGGGACTGGAGGCTCGTTAGGTAGTGCAGCTGAAGGATTCTTGAGAAGTTTGCAATACCAATCATGCCACTTGTGAGCATCCTTGGACATTTTCTTGTACTAGATGTGTTCAACATGAAGTAGTTGGTCTAAGAGCTCCAACCACTTGATGGGTAATGGTGTGTACTTCGAGCAATCCTTGCACTTGAAGTTAGGCCTCATGGTAGTTGGTGCCATGGCTGTTGATGATGCAGGCTAGTTGTTTGTCGTTGCACTAGAGCCAATCGTCTTATTGTTGTTGGCTAGGGCCTTGGGTGGCTTGGTTTTTGGTTTAGTGTTGGCTAGCTTAGCCTCATTGGCCACTGTTGCAATAATTGTGATTACCTACTTGCCTTTGTCCTTGTCTTTCTCCTTCTTTGCATGTAGGTTTTTATAGGCCACGTAAGCTAGATCCTTGTTGGCCTCCATCACATCCTGAATGCTCTTGGTTTGAGAAAATGCTTGACTTAGGGATTGCAGGGTAAGGTAGTATAGTTTCAATTTAATAAAGTTGTTTACTGTGCCTTTAAAGATGGCCAGCAGGTGTGTTTCTATGATAGGCTCACAGATCTTTTTGAGTGACACACTCCACCATTGGATGAATTTTTGCATGGGCTCTAAGTAACCTTGCTTGACTTGCATCAGTTGGTCTAGGGTCACCTCAGGCTTCAAGTTGTACTTGAAGTGAGTGATGAATTGGTTAAGCAATTCCTCCAAATAGGCAATGGAGGCCCTAGGAAGTACATGGTACCAATCTAGTGCCTTGCTAGTTAGGGACATGGAGAACACATGAATGATGGCATTTAGCCATGCCTGCAATAGGAGGCATTCTAATTGAAAGGTTACTAGATGGGCATTAGGGTCCCCTTCATTATTGTATTTGGTGAACTAGGGTATAGGGACCCTAGTAGGTAGTGCCAGTGGTGGGACTACAAGATTGATTGGATTATCTGGGTAGAAGTCCATCACATGGATGATTTTAGAGGAGGCATCTTTGAGCTACTTAACCTCTTTGATGAGGCTTTGGATTAGATGGAATGCTTGATCTAGGCCAGGTGCCGTTGTAGCGGGCTACATGGGTTGTGTTGCCCATTATGGTTGTTGGGTGGCTCATGACCTGACTCCAGGTTGTGTACACTCAATGACTCCTAGTATGGGCACTTGGGGGAAAAATTCTAACTTTTGAATGGAAAAAATGCATGAACTCCACTGAAACTACAATATACTTATGCCATAAATGATGCTGCAATTGTGTATTTATAGTAAAAAATCAAGAAAACCAACAATGCATCGATGGGGCCTTGTCGATGCATGGTAAGATGCATTGACTAGGCCTCGAAGATGAGGCCTAGTTGACAAGGCTGCATTGATAACATAGCTAACTTAATGCACCTCATCATACCCCCACAACTAAATGAAAACTTGTCCTTGAGAGTTCTCTTACAAAATTGGGAAGGCATGGGATTATTAATTGAGTTTTCTTCACACAAAAAAAATTGATTGACTTAACAAAAAATGGTGTACAGATCAACACATTACAAAAAATGAAGGTGTTTAGGAAAAAAAATTAAACACCATGATTCAAGTCTTCAAAATCAGACAACACATTCCTTGATGATGTGAAGCTTGTTGGAGAAGATCAAACAATCCTAGGCAATGGTGGTTCCTAAGGCTTCGAGGGACCTTCACCAACTTCACACACTGGCGGTGGTTAAGGTGGCTATGGTTGTTCTACTACTACTACAACTTCATGCGGGAGGTGGAAAGCATCTAGTACTGCTTTCATTTTCTCCTCCTTACTTCTAGGATCATGCATCATCCATGTAGCTTCCCCATTGTGGGTTAGAATGGGCATATCCCAAGGACATAGGATTGCTAGAAATAACTTCTTGACATTTAGGCAGCAAACTGTTTGCATTCAATGTTGAATGTTCTCACTGTGTTCTTCAACTCCTGGTAGTCATTCATCCATTTGGCTAGGTTCTTAGTGATAGATCGTTGATCTTTGAATTGCCCCTTGAGAACTTTGAGTTTAGCGTTAACAATCTCAAGCTTTTACTTGGTGCCCTTGTGGTGTTTGAACTCAGCCTCATATAGTAAATACAAGCTAGCCACTTATTTTTCTAACTTCAACTATGGCTGTTTAGCAATCAGCATTGCTAGGTTTGCATAATGAAGATTGGCCAACTCCATGTACTCTATCATCTTCTCGATTTGCAACTCCTTCAAGCAGATCTCTACTTTGTTGTAGGCATCAATCCCATCAAGGATGGGCTACCACATCTCTCTTTCTTGCTAGAGTTGCTGGAGGGCTTCGTTCATTTTCATCTTTACCATCTAGATTTTTTTTTCATTCACTTCCTTTTGTAAACTTATATGGTCCTTGTAGTGATTTTTCACTTTCTCAAATTTGAGAGCTTTGTTCTTCTATGTGGTGATCTTGATGATAGAATTTTGATGTAAGGTGCATACCTCCTCCATTTATAGATTGTGGTTCTTTGTGGCCAATTTCCTTAGTTTAATGTTTACCCTGGTAAGTTGCTCCTACTGTTGACGAATGAATTCTTGCATTTGATCTTTCTATGCTTCAACATTTTGTAGGTGATGATTTTGTGCAGTCAATGATTTATTCTCTTGATGCATCTAATTCAAGTCTTTTTTGATTGAGTATGCTTTGGCTTAAACTATGGATTGTTTAAAGATGGCCATCACTATCTCTTCCTCAACCTTTTAAAATCGTTCTTGAAGTTGTTTGATAGCTTTATCTCTTGTCATTTCTAGGCTAAGGGCTACTTCTTCTGCAAGTCAAGCACAAAGTTTAATAACCTCTGTCGCCAAGCATTGATTTTACTCTTGGATCATTTCTAGTTGCCCCTCCAAAATAATACATCTACCCCTTACATTTAGCAGCTTTGACTAGGTTGCGGTGATGTTCTCTAGAAGATCAAAGATGTTTGAAGTTAGTTGCCCAGTTCTTACTAGTCGTTCCAACAATTTTTCATGTTGAGCTGCATCTAACTTTTTTTTGACCATGCTTGTAGATGTTTACCCATCTTGGAGCGTAGATACATATGGTACAAATTTTGCGAGTGCATTAGTGCTTCAACTACATAGTCAGCTACCACTTCTGCTGCTGTCTCCTATCCATGGTGCTGCATCACTAAGATAGTTACCTCTTCACCTTCCTCCAACCTCACCCAGAAAATGGCGGCATTCCCAGAGATTTCTGGGAATAGATGATGTGTTGCTAATGACATCATCACCTCTTTAGCATTAGGATCCAACCTCAAAGGTAGCTGCATTCTTTGGGTAGAGAAAATTGGACCATTGCTCTTCATCTAGCTAATTGTTTAGGCCACCTCATTAAGGTGACTCATTATTGGCTGATACACATANGGGGGGTGGTGGTGGTAGCCCTTTTCTTGAGTTGTTGCTACCATTTTATGCTTCATGATTTCTGCCCATGAGGCCAAGGGAACATGTATGAAAGTGTGGTTAGAGTAGCAAATAATGCTTGTTCTTTTGCAAAGTTTTCTAATGAGGCATCGAAAGGATGGGGCCTTTCTTCCATGTTCATTTTCTTTGAAATGTTTTTCAATCTCCAAGTATAGTAGTTGTGGAAGATTAATGGGGAACTTCCTGCTTAGAGTGGTGCATGCTCGGGTAGAGAAAGTAATTACCTTGTTTTGACCTCACCGTTGGATTGAGGTGATAGGCCACAATCTTGAAATAAATCCACTCTACTGGTGTGAATGCACCATACTGCTTATGGTCAACCCCATAGCAGCACTAGGTCCACTCCCTTTTGGCCTCAGGATCACCTTTTGTAGATAGTTCTGCCAGCTGTGTTCCTATGTTAGGCAACCAAAGTGCCTGTGCAATGGCTTCTATCGAGTAGGACATTTGAATGTCCTTGATCTTGACAATGGACCCTGGCCTTCGGCTACTCTAGAAGAGATAGGTCTCTCCCATGTACCATTTCCCATTGGACGTGATGACTGGCCAGATGGGAGAGGTCTATAGTTGTGTCTTAACATCCTTTGGGGCTTTGTCCAAAAATGGCTTGAAGTTAATCTCTTGAAGAACCAATCTTTAAATGTCTTGAGATTGAATGATGTCTAGGAAGGCTTGAGTCAACGTAACCTTAAGCGTTGGTATAGGTCTAGGCACTTCTCCTCTTTGTGATTATTTGGTTGACACTTCTTTCTCTGGAATCTGTCAGATAGATTCTACTTTGGGCTCCTCCTGAAGAGGTCCCATTGCATGGGTCACCTTTGGTAGTTCTTAGCCTTATTCTTGTTGGACCCTTCTAGCTCTGGGTTGTTTCTCCCATGGTTGTGAGGGTTCTCCTTCCTATGGACGTTTTTGTTTAGGTGCCATCTGTAATCACAATAAGACCATGGATTTGCAATCATTGTGTAACCTTTAAAACATTGGGATACCTTAACTCTTGAGGATAGTTACACTTGGCTAAGTTGTGATTATGGCTAATTTAATTAACCCAATTATTATTTATTTTATGTGTTATTATGAATAACTCATCCCAGATGTTGTTGGAAGGGTTAACTTGGGAAAAAGTTGAGTTTATATATGGTTAAGGTTATTAACCCTTTGGGGAAGTTAGAAAAATTTACAAAAAATTTCATTAATTTTTCATCAGAAACCTTAAGGTTTGTGGCACCCACAATAAAGATCTTACCTTCGGTAAGCGCAGGATCAAAAAATGAAGTGATTTGGACAAATGGTTGGAAAGTTATGAGCTCTGAAAAATTGTAAAATTTCCATGTGTGTTATGAGCAATTTGCAAAAAATTCCAAAGTGTTTGGTGGTATATATAGGATTTAAGCATTGCATTGACGAGGCCTCATCAACATGGTTAGCTATGTCGATGAGGCCTCATTGATGTAGTCAACGAACACCATTGACTTGGTCAAAATTTTAAAATACAAAGAATTTTTGGATGAAATTGGGATCAAATGAAAGCTTAGAAGACCAAGAATAGTATGAAAACATGAGAAGAGGGTGTTTAAGATCATAAATTTGGAAAAATAAAGAAAAATGAAGAAAAATTGATTTAGTAGATGAAAGAAATGAAAGCTTAAGGAGTGCTAAGTAGTTTATGCAATGGAAAATGCAAAAGGTCAGATTGTGGTGATGGCAAAGGTAAGGAACCTTAACTAACCAAGCTAACAGCTATACAAGTGGGTCCTCCCCATAGTAGGCTCATGTCATTTTTGCCCTTACATAACCTTAATTGAAGAGTTCATGGGCCCCATAGTTAATTAATGGTCATGAAAAGTTAAAGACCAACTCGAAATAATCCACTTAAGAATCCCAACATGTCAGATTAAGACACGAAGCATAACATAGAACAGGATAGTGATGTGAGGTATGGAAGCATGGATGGATGATAGAGAAGGTGGAATGGAGTTCCAAGTTGAGGTCATAAGAAGTCCCTTGGAGAATTTGTGGTTAAAATGACCTAGGAAGTTCCATCTTTAGTTTAGACCAAAACCATCCACTCTCAATGACTTCACATCACCACTCTACGACTAATCCATCTACTTGAGACACAAGAGTGCTTCCACAAAACAACCACCATTCCACAAGGAGGCGAAAAGGGAATTAGGAAGTGACAGAGAGGCCCTTAGTTAGAGGGGACCTTCAAGCATGGGTTTATGTTGTTCAAGTCCCATAACTAGTGCTTGTAGCTCATTTATTTGTCCAAGAGGTATGCTTTGAATTTCCATTATTTTTGTTTATTTTTTTTGAAATGGGAACCACACCATATGAGGACTTATTCATGTCGAAGGAATGTGCTTTGAATTCCCATTTTTTTTTGAAATGGAAACCACACCATGCAATGATGTTATTTGACTTCCTATTAGTGGTTGGTGTGGAAAGGCAAGAAGTTAGTGAAAAGCACTCAAGCACTCAAGTAGAAGAGTACAAAGAGTATTAAGTCCCCTTGAAGTCACACCTTTTACAAACCTTTGAATCCTTCCTAATTCTAGAACTACCAAGGTCATCAATTGATTAAAAGTTTCTTTGATGAAAAGGGACCTCAAATTCCAAGAACAAGGAAAACCATAGAGTACATTTGATGGGTGGATGATGTGGACTCATTGCTTGTTCCATGAAAAATAAACCATGTTAAAGTCATTAGATATCAGAATTCAAAAATAAAAACCAGACATTGACAATCTCTCATTAAGCACAAACCATTATTAGTAAACAACAATAGCGACATTGTGTCCTGTGATAATAAAGCAAATTTATTAGCAAAATTTAGAAAATATCACACTTAAAATAAAAAAAATAAAGTAAAATATATACGAAAATGTAAAATAGTCAAGAAGGTTTAAAGGTACTAAAGATGGTATAAAATGAAAAAAATTTGAAAATCAAAAATTTGTAAAACCTAAAACATGAAAAGCAAAAAGGTAGAAAAACTAAGAGGCCAATTTGATGATTAGCATGGATGGCCTTCTCCCCCACGATTGAGTTGGAAGGAGGAGATCTAAAAAAAGACCGTGGTTGTCCATTCGTTGAGGTGACATTTACACTGGCTTGTCTTGATTTGAGGAAAGGCTTCACTTGTTGGATGTTGACCAACTACTTTTTATTTGGGCAATCAGGTTTGTAGATCAACATGACCCCAAAGGGAAAGGTTTGATCAATTATATAAGGTCCCTCTCACAATGTTTGGAATTTTATGTTTTGGGGTACATGTGTGGGGTTCTAATAAAGAACCTTATCTCTTGGTTGAAGTTTTACTTTCCTAATTCTAAGGTCATGATGTTGCTTGCTAAATGCCTTATTTACCTTATTCAAGGATAGGGCTACTAATCAATTTTCCTCTAACACATTTAGGTTGATTAATCTTTATTTTTGTTCTAGACTTAGGTCAAGATTTAGTTCACAGGATATTGAGAGTGTACAGAGCTCAAATTGGATTGGGAGCATTGGAAATTTCTTATACACTAAATCATAGGGAGAATAGCTAATAGGAAGTTTCCAAGTTGATCAATAAGCCTAGAGATCATCATTAAGTTTTGTACTCTAGTCCTTCCTATATTTGCTAATGGTTCGCGTTAATATTTTTGTAATCTCTTAGTTGGTTACATTTGCTTAACCATTGGCTTGGGGGTGGTAAGGTGTTGTTAATTTATGTTCTACCCCCAAGCATTGCATTAATTTTCTAAATGTGGCACCTGTGAGATGAGTTTCATTAGCAAAAATTAGTGAACATGGCACCCCAAACCTATTCACAATATTTTTTGTATAAATTTGATAGTAGTGGATGATGTACAATCAGTAATGGCTACTACTTTTGTCCATTTTGTGCAGTAGTCAACTACTATTATAATATACACCTTCTTGTTAGACATGGGTGTGATGGGACCTATGAAGTCAATGCCCCATATGTCGAAAGGTTCAACTAGTTAAATCCATTATTGAGGACCTTCCATGCCAGTGGTCATCCCCACATCACGTTGACAACATTCACAAGACTTGATGAATTGGTGGGCATCCCTAAAGATTGTAGGCCAATAGTATCCTGCCATCAGGATTTTTATGGTTGTGCATCTTCCTACATAATGGCCTTCGCAAGGCCCTTTATAAAAATCCTAGAGAATGTGTAGTTGATCTTCATCAAGGATACACTAACAGATCAGGCCATTAGCACACATCTTATAAAGGTATCTGTTGATTTCCATGAAGTATTTGACTTGATGAAGAAATTGTTGCATTTTCCTAAAATCCAAGTCTTATGGCATGTCTTGAGTGAGAAGATATGCGAGGATGCCATTATACCATGTTGCTTTTTCAAGCGTTTGTTTACTTATTACTTCTGTAAAGATGAGTTCATCTAGAAACTGATAAGAGAGTAGGCTATCCTCCTCTTTGTTATTCCATTTTAAGTGAGAGAGATGGTTAGTGACCACATTCTCAGTCTCTTTTCAATCTACCATAGTGAGATTGAATTCCTGCAAGATCACAAGCCATCGTATGATACGAGGGCTCATCATCAGCTTATTCATGAGGAAGTGAATTACACTGTGTTTTGTATGCACAAATACCTTGTAATCAAGCACATAGTACCTAAAATTTTCTTGCATGTACACCACTACCATTAACTCTTTCTCCGTGGTGGTGTAATTTAATTGTGCTCCCACAATGCTTTGACTCACACAGTGGATATAATATGGATATTTCTTATCATCCATCTACGTGAGCACAACTCCCAAGGCATAATTAGATGCGTCTATCATGATATGGAATGGTTTGAACCAATTCAGTGCTCGTAGGATTGGTGTTTCTACAAGTTTCTCTTTTAATTATTGGAATGTGTGTTCACATTCCTTGGTCCAGATGAAAGGTGCATTTTTCTTTGCAAGCTCTACTAATGGCTTTGCAATCTTAGAGAAATTCTCAATAAATCGTTGGTAGTAGCCAGTGTGTCCAAGGAATGATTGAACATCTTTAACAGTCTCTAGTTGGTGTGTTATTCCTTGGATGACCCTTATCCTTTTTGGATCTACCTCAATCTCCTTTTGTGAAACTTGGTGCCCTAGCACAATGCCTTCCTGGATCATGAGATGGCTCTTTTGCTAGTTGAGTTGTAGATTTGTCTCAACACATCTCTTCAATACTTATTCAAGTCAGTCCAAAGCTTGCTCAAAGGTAGCTCCATAGGCTAAAAAGTCATCCATGAAGACTTCAACACAACTACCTATTTACTATTGAAATATATTAAGGACCAATCATTGAAATGTTGCAGGGGCATTGCATAGACCAAATGACATCTTACGATATGCAAAAGTTCCCCATGGAGTCATGAATGTTGTCTTTGCCTAATCTTTGAGTGTAATTTGGATTTGGTTATAACCATTATAACCATCCAAAAAACTATAATAACAATGCCCAGATATGGTGTCTAATACTTGATCCACAAAGGGCAAAGGAAAGTGATCCTTAAATGTTGCCATATTTAACAACCTAAAGTAGATGCAGACCCACTATTTGCCATCCTTCTTTGTTACAATTATGAGTGGACTAACCCACTCACTATCCATGATTGGATACATAAACCCTGCCTTGAGCAGTTACTCTATCTCCTCCTTGATGATTTACTTTAATTTGGGGTTCAACTGCCTCTATGGTTTCCTTCTAGGTTTCATGGCTGGGTTAGTGTAGATGCGATGCTGACATATCCTTGGATTGATTCCTGTTAGCTTTGGATATGACCAAGGAAAGGCTCTTGACCATTTATTTACCACTTACATACTCCATACTAGCTGGTAAAGTTTTTAGTTCTAAGGGTTCTTACTTGAAGTGATCAAGGATTTCCAACTTTTCCCAACAGGTATCATCATCTTCATTAGATAGTTGGTAATGAACTTGTTCAATTTTATCCATGCCTTCAACATATGCACATGTAAAGCTCTTAGTTAGCTCCATGCATATTATGCTACTATCTAAATTAGCTATCAACCACTGGGTGCCCTCTTTTTTTGTGGCTGCTACGTACAGATACCTTTGAATATTGATCTCTTGCCTACATTGATTACATGCTTTAATGTATGTGCTCTTGATTGATCAAATCCTTTACACACAATTGCACCCGTTATCAATTTTTCCTAGCTCATTTTCCTTGGATATTTCTAAAGATAAGTTCCTTCTATCCATTCATGCATCAATCATGCTTAACCAAGCTCTTTCCATAATGATAGGGAAGTCATTTTTGTAGTTGTCCACCTTGATTACTAGAAAATCAGTAGGATAGGACCACCTACAAACTATGGTCACAATGTCCTCTACTAATCCCAAAGGGATAGTAATTGACTAATTTGCTAATTCTAGATGGATGTTGCCCTTCCTAAGAGGGGGTAGGTTCTAAGCCTTATACATATCATGGGAGATGAGGTTAACTTCAGAACTAGAATTAAGAAGAGCCTTGCATGGCTCTTGTCCAGAAATTTGTAGATAAATGAGTGGACTTCTCAGGTCCAATCTTTTTGTAGGAAGATTGCTAGCCTTGATCTAGTCAGAAACAGCATGAGTTAGCATTACAGTGGAGATCCTAGGTAGCACTTGTTTGAAGGGCACTTGAAGGTATTTGATGTAGAGGATGAGGGTGATGGAGATGTAGGACGATGAATCAAAGTAGGTTGTGAGGGCTAAAGAGGACTGCTAGGCTAGAAGAAAGGTCATTTCCTTGATCGATTATTTGGACCACTTAGTTGAAAAGCTAGTTGTGAGTATACAACCATTGTAGAATTTCATTGTTGAGGCTTTGGAGGAACCTTACCTTGCAGAGATAGAGGAGGAGGTAATTAGGTTGAAGGTGGAGGTGTAGGTGTAGAGGGATGTGAAGGATGATAAGGATATAGATATGAGTTTTTTCCTTGAGTAGATGGTGAATGTGTGTAATGATACTTTGGAGGATAATAGTGATGCTAGAATGATGCATTACTTGTAGAACTTCTAGGGGAGATAGGTTGCTAAACATAGTACTTGTATGGATCTGGTTGCCTATAAGGGTACTGCTACCTTGGTGGTGGAATTCCCCATGATTGTGGTTGGTACCACTATTGGTGTTGGTCATAAGGTTGTGGAGGAGTTCCACTTGGGTAGTAAGCTTATTGTTGTTGGTGGAATTGCCTTGGGCTACCTTGAGTATAAAGAAATCGTCTTGGAGCTTGCCTATGTGCTAGGCGAGGATTCAATGCATACACTCCAGACTCTTGTGAGTGTGACACCACAAGGTAACATTCCTTTGGATGTTTGTATTGGCATATGTTACATTCAGTTTCATCATTAGAGTCAGACTCCAAAACTTCCTTTATTATAATAGTTTTGCTTTTACCTCTTTGGTAGGCATGTTCAACTTCTTTTCATCTCATGTGATTACGACCACTACTTTACTCTTTGGATTCTTCAGCAATCTTCAAAGTGGTTTGAAATTTTTCATCCAAAGAGTCCCATAGCTTGTCAACTTTGGCCAAAATATCAAAGAAAGATTTTTGAATGGTTAAGGCCTTTCTATTCACCACTTCATCAAGTGGTGATTCCTCCTCATCACAAAATCGGACCTCTCATTTTCTAATAAAAGGATCCTTGTTATACTCTTCAACACTTTCCCTTTTTTGTAGCTCACCTTCTTCTTTTGCTACCTACTCAATTAACCTTTGGATTTGATGAGCTCTTAATTTAGACCACCTTCCTTGGGAATACACCCCAAGAGTTCTTCTTATTTTGGATTTAAGCCCATCTATGATGTGGTGAAGTTGTTCCCTTTAAGAGTAACCATGGCCAGGGCATCAGTGTAGGAGTGAATATTATTGGCCCATTGTAGCATCCAAGGGTTCATGTGCTTTTTTTTTAGCCTTGGATTTGCCTTCTTAGATTAGATGCTCTAGAGTATGTTTGGTATTTTTCATTATAGTTCTAACATGGTACTCCATCTATGGATAGATTCCAACTCTAAGGATCAGTACCAACTTTCAGCTTCCTTAATTAGTATCCTTGGGAAAACTTTGAGTTTCTGCCACTCATTCTCTATGTTCCATAAGGCACAAGCATCTTGAAAAGCTTATAGATGTGTCTGTGAATTAGAATTGTATCCCCTTTAAATCTTGGGATATTGTTCATATCTAGGTGCTTGATCTGACTATCCTTCATATGCCTAGTCGGGATTTTAATTGCCTTCACAATATTGAGCATACTTCGAGTTGCCAATAAAAGTTCATCATCATCATTGCATCGATGATGGTTTCAGCCACCCCTTTGGTTTTGGTGGCCTTCACAGTCATTGTTATCTCAGTGATCACCTTTATCATAGTTGTTTCAATGATGGCTTCCATGAGAACCATTAGATGAAGAGGAATGTTCAGAATCAGATGAAGAGGATGAAGAGGAAGAAGAGGAAGGTGGATTGCCACTACCACCATGGTGTTTGCCATCACTCTTACACTTGTTACGATTACCATCCTTAGATCCCTTGTTGTTGTGATGTTTACCCAAGTCCCTACCTTATCTATCACTTTTTCTTGAACCCAATTTATGAATAGTCGATCGCAGGGTCAAGTTCACACCCTTGTCATTAGTAGTAGGGGGTGGAAAATTTTCATGTTGAGAACCTTCCAAGGGAGGATCCTCATTGTCCTCTTGATCTAGTAGGAACAAGGGGTTAGTATAATGTTTTTCCTGTGTAGCTTCATAGCGTTTCTCTTGACATTGATCTCATTTGCGTTGTGTTTCAGTGGGATAGTAGTTTCCAATGTCATAACCATGCACAATGTATTCTTCATGAAGATTGCTATGCCCAACTTCTTAAGGGTTTTGCATAGCATCCTGAGTGCAAATCTATTGGGAGGGGGGGGGGGNGGGGGGGTAGGGGGGTAAGATGATGTTGCCCTTCATATCACGCCATCTCATCTATTCATCCTAATGTAGGATGAAGGTGAAATTCAGCACAAACTCATCTGGATGAGTGTAAACCAGCCTGCATTCTTATGGTATTGGTGGTTTGATATCCTCATGCTTGCAAGAAGAAGAAGAAATTTTACAAAACAAAATAAAATTATTAGTGTGCTTCTATAATTTTTATGTATAATGGAAATGATATTGACCTTGAGGTTCATACAATGATATTAATGGTATTCACTTAGACCTAAATAGTGCATGTTCCATAAAAAAAGTCCTTAGCAACAGTGCCAATGATGAGTAGCTAGGTACCCCTATGCCCAACCATACAAATCAAAAAGCATTTATGTGCGATTTGGATGAATTCCACAGACTTTGTCATTTCCAGTGCACTAGCTCTTTAGAAAGTAAATATAGTCTTAAGTTCAATCATTGTCTTCCTAATTTTACTTGTGAGATTCATTGGTATGGTTAAGTGTAATTGAGACATTCAATTTTTATAATTTTTATGTCTTATCTAACTAATCTAAATTAACTAATTAACTAATTTTTATGTCTTAGATTAATTTAGATTAGTTAGTCAAATCCCTTTTTATCTATAATTTTTATGACTAACTAATCTAAATTAACTAATTAACTAATCATAACATAAGTATCTATTCCCACTTTCTATACACATCTTAAACCCATGTATTTACAGTTGGGCAACCAAGCGCTATGCTATTGGATGTACCAAGTCATAATGTTGTTGGGATTACCAAGTGAATACATGTTATGCTCGAAGCGGTTGTACTTATGTGTGTAGTCTATCTCACTTAATTGCCTCATTAATGTAATAAATAGAAAATATTTAATAACTAATTGAAATCATTTAATAAATTATTCGAAGAAGTAAATGCATAAATAAAATGGCTAATATATCCAAAGTGTTTCAAGGTTTATTAGAAAGCTTGTATTTATTGTTGCACACATTGTCATGCTCAAGTACAACAATGCTCAAACAAATATCTGTACACTCAATGACTCCTACTATAGGCACGTGGGGGAAAAATTCTAGCTTTTAAATAAAAAACTACAAGAGCTCTACTACAATTGCAATCTACTTATGCCTTAAATGCAGCCGCAAGCGTGTATTTATAGCCAAAAATCAAGAAAATTGACATTGTGTCGACGGGGCCTCGTCGATCCAACCAACTTAATGAGACTCATCACTAAGTTATGAATAAGATAGATACATAGTCACCAAAAACATGATGAGTTTATATCAAGAGGCCTAAGCATAAAGGGATGCCCTTATGGAAGCTCAACATGAACAAGAGAGGGGAAGAGAGCCCCTTAGATAGTTGTCCTAGAGGAAATTAAGGACACTTCACTCCAAGCTGACAAGTCCTACCAACTTTAAAGATCCCACTCTTACACATCAATCATACATATTAAAGACCTTGTTAACACCAAACTAAAGTCAACTCTTGGGGAGGACTTTGGAGGGAATGCAAAAGACTCAAGATATAGGTAGAGCTCAAGGCCTAGAGCTTCTGATGAGCCAAAGAAGAATGAACCAAGGAATTACCAAAAGAGAACTAGATGACACTATTCTCCAACTACTTGCTTCACCTTCTCACGCTCATCTACAAAGTTTGACAAGAAGGAACATTGATACAAAGACCTTGATAGGGACAAACAAAGGGGTGGTGAGAAATATGAGTATTGAAGAAGACATTCCAACAATGAAGAGGATGATTATGAAAGAAGAAGGGAAAGGATTAGATGTGATGAAAGGGAGCATTATGAACATAGAAGGGATCACCACTATAATAAGGCCTACACACCCAATCACCATGAAGAACCCCTATTGGCCACTTGAAGTATGATGAATATCAAGGAAGCAATTTATATACCAACCAGGCATGTAAGGGATAGTTGTATTAAGTAGCCCAAATTTGAGGGTGGATATAACACAAACCCACAACACTACCTTCAAGCATTCTATGATGCTTGCATTTTACAAAACATAGAAATTGACTAGCAAAAACTTAAGTTGTTCCCTAGAACACTCGTTAAAGAAGCTAAAAGTTAGTACAGATCATTAGAACCAAAATCAATTCAAAGATGGAGCACGATGCTAGAAATCTTCAATGATAAATATTAGAGTTACTCTTGAGTGTTAAACCTAAGAAAGTAGATCCAAGGATGGAAGCAAGGAACCCATGAATTCCTTGATGTGGTAATGGGTAGGTACTATTCACTTCTACATAGGTGCCTAGACCATGGATTTTCTTTGAGGGAGCAACCTAGGCACATTATTGATGGGCTCAGAAACAAGACTAGAGAGACCCTTGGGGTTTATGCCCAAGGTTGATTATTAGAGATGTCTACTCATCGTATCCAAAGACTTATTACCTAAGTGGGGAAAGAAGAAGGTGAATTAAAGAAGAGAGAATTAGCAAAAGAATATAATAGAAACTCATCCACTCAAAAAAGGGATGTATAAATCTATGATCCACAAGAGGAGGAAACCTTGGATGAGGTAGTATAGAAGAAAATACTACCTATTCTAAAATTTGTAATTGATCTTGCAGCAAAGGTAGAAAAAATGTATGATTTGGTAGATGAGAAGCTTGCAATAGCTCTAAAAATTATGGAGGAGAGGATTGAATAGGCTCTAATCACATCAATACTTTATTTGAGTGTGATGTACTTAGACATGCACATGACCAGAAATAAAGATCAAGATTACTTCATCATTGTAGCATTCACTTTGTTTATTTATTTAATTGTTATTTACTACTTTCGTAGTTAATCTCTCTCACCCTTATCTCCTAGAACGTAGAATGAGTACAACTTGATTATGAGCATTTAAGCCCCACTACTTGGTAACCCAGTGGCATACCTAGGATCTACGCTTGGTAATCCTAGTGGTAGTCGTGCAAGAAGTCCAAGATGTGTACGAATGATCAAGGAACGGATGCTAATCACACTTAGGCTAGATTAGATTTTCTTACCCTTTCCCTCCTAGCTTAGCTTAGTTAATATTACTTCCTATTGCCTTCAGGAGTAGCGGTTAGATTAGGAACACATCATACACCTTACTCTGGACTAAATCATACGTGACAAATATAATACTAGTTTAGGTGGGAAGATAGAAAACTGCAATCTAAGGATAACTGTCTAGGTGCCACAACTAGTCCGTTTGCAAAGTTCGACTGGATCATGCGTGAGAACGCTTGTATTTGTATGGTTGAGTGTAGGGGTACCTCGCCACTCATCAACTTGATTCTAGGTCAAGCATAAACTTGATATTGCAAGATATGTATCAAGCCTTGAATCTACTACTATTAAAGAAGAGCAACATTTAGGTAGAGCTTGTAGACCAATTGATCATAGTTCCACTAGAACAAGTGGATGATGTGATTACCATTATTAGTAGCTGGTCCTACCTTGTAGATTTTTTGGTTATTCATGTAGGTAAGAAGAAGAAAGAATTTCCAATCATAATAGAAATAGCTTGGCTTAGCACTTTCGATGCTAAGCTTGGTATTCATGATTTGTCTTTGGAAATGTCTAAGGAAGATTTAGCAAGAATCATTCAGAGATGCAGAGTTTCATGTATTGCATACAACGACAACAAGTGCAGTTGTGTGCAAAAGATATGGGAAATCAAACAAGGAGAGAATATAGCATGCAACAAATGTGTAGAAGAAATGTATGTGCAAAAGTGCTTATATGTGTTAACCACCTAACAAGAGGACACCCAGTGGTTGATTATAGATAAAGAAGTTGAATAAGAAATATACATGGAACTAGTAAATCAAATCATAAGTGCTTACATAGGAGAAACTAATAAGCTAGAACAACTACGATGAAAATGTTCCTACTCACATGAAGGTCAAGAAGAAGAAGAAGAATGGGGACAACTTAAGATCCTAAATCAAGTTGAGCCAGAACCATTGGAACTCAAGGTCGTATTAGCAACACTTGAATATGCTTTTCTAAATAATTAGAAGCTAGTCATAATTAATGCCAACCTAGACAAAGAGCAAAAGAAGAAGCTATTAGAAGTAGTCAACAAGAGGCCAACAACATTTACATCGTTTTATGATGAGATCATGGAAATTGATTTGAGAATTTATTAACATCGAATATATCTTGATCCAATAGTAAAACCATGATGTCAACTACAAAGAAGGTTGAACCCAAAACTGAAAGAGATAGTCAAGTAAGAGTTGGAAAAATTACTAAAGGCCAAATTCATATAATCCATTGCAAATAGTGAATGGGTCAGTCCTTTGGTAATAGTTTCAAAGAAGGGAGGGTAAGTGGCGAGTGTGCATCGACTTTTGATTGTTGAATTTTGCCACATTCAAGGATCATTGTCCTCTACCATTTGTTGACCAAGTCCTAAACACTATTGTAGGACATGAGTACTATAGTTTTTTGGATGGGTACAGTGAATGTAATCAAATTTACATCATGCCTAAGGATCAAGAGAAGACGACGTTCACCAGTCCATGGGGAAACATTTGCCTATAAGTAGATGCCTTTCAGCCTTTGCAATGCGCCAACCACCTTTCAAAGACTTGTACATAAATAGGAAGTGGTGTTGAAGTCTTTATGGATGATTTTTCAATATATAGGTTGGATTTTAAACAAGCACTAGACCATCTTGAGTAGGTATTGAAGAGATGTGTAAAGATAAATATATCAATTGGTAGAAAAGCCATCTTATGGTCTAGGATGGGATCATCTTAGGGCATAAAGTTTCATAGAAAGGAATAGAGATGGATCCTAAAAAATAAGAGTCATACAAAATATCACTTTGAGGCCTTAGATAGTTAAAGATGTCCAATCATTCTTAGGCTACATGAGATACTCTAGAAGATTCATTGAGAATTTTTCAAAGATTGCAAAACTACTAGTAGAACTCACTAAGAAGGATGCACTGTTTGAATGGATAGTGTCTTGTGAAAAGAAATTTGAGACCTTTTCATATTATAAGTCCAATCCTTCAAGCTTTGGATTGATCCAAGCCTTTTCATATGATGATAGATGCTTCCAACTATGTGCTTGGTGCAACATTGATGTAGTTAGATGATCATAAGAGACCATATTATATACACTATGCCAGCAAAAGCATCACCAAGGTATAATTAAACTACACCACACCATAAAAGGAGCTCATGGCTATGGTGTATGCTCTTGAGAAGTCTCAACATTATGTGCTCGAGTATCATATTTATGTCCATAGTGATCATAGCACCATCTATTTTCTTATGAACAAACCAACATTTATTCCTAGAGTGATTCGATGACTCGTTATTCTACAAGAATTTGACATAACAATGATTGACAAGAAGGTTATAGAAAACATTGTAGCTGATCAATTGTTGAGACTTAGATGGGATTCCCAAGACCATACTGAACCTTTGTCAAACTAATTCCTTGACAAGAATCTATTTACTAAAACCATGATGGTTGTAAACTCAATAGGAGCATTATGGATAACTAATTATTTGAATTATTTAACAAAACAAGAGCTTCCTATTGAGTGAAGTAAGAAGCAGAAGGAATAGTTCCTTCAAAAAATAAAGAGATATATGGAAATCAATTAAAACCTATACAAGATTTGTGTAGATGGGCTAGTCAAATGGTGTGTGTTGGAATGTGATCAACAAAGAGTCCTCCAGGACACTCATGAAGGTCCACGTGGAGGCCATATGCAGGGCTTAGAACAACACTAAAACTTATGATGGTAGCCTACTTTTGGCCTACCTTGTTCAGAGATGCCCATAACTTTGCACACTCTTGTGAGAGGTATCAAAAAGATGAAGGAATAACGACTAGGAATGAATGGCCACACCACTGGATATAGCCACTAGAACCATTTGATATATGTGGAATTGATTTTATGGGCCCCATCACACTGATGTCAAATGGGAAAGCATATATAATTATGACCATGGATTACTACACAAAATGGGTAGAGGAAGTAGTGGCAAAAGATTGTACAGCAAAAAAAACTATCAAGTTTTTTCAACAACATGTGATGAACTGGTTTAGAGTGCCATGAATGATTATTTTCAATCATAGAAGTCAGTTCACTGGTGCTATTCAAAAAGTTCATGCAATAGCTTGGGATCAACCATAAGTTGACCACATCACATCATCCCTAAGGTAATGGTCAAAAAGAAGTGACTAACTATGAGATCACTAGAATATTGACTAGGATGGTTAGTAGGTTTAGGAAGGATTGGAGCACCAAATTGAATGATGCTCTATGGGCCTATAGAACAACCTAGAAATTACCTATCTGTTATTCACCATATGAGTTGGTATATGGTAAGCTACCCACACTACCAATCCAAGAAGAGCTTCAAACTCTAGCTACTGCTAGTTAACTTGAGCTTTGCTCAATGAGCATGCCTAATGAATCTCAATCTCTTAGAAGAGAATAGGTTAGTAACACTCATGAGCAATGAGATCCATAAGCTCTACTCCAAGCATAGGCATGATGCTCATATAAGGAATGTATTAATATAATTGGGCCACAAGGTCCTCTACTATAATCCCAATCATGTCCAAAAAAAGACCAAATTTCAAATAATTTGGGAGGGACCCTATATTGTTCAGGCCACTTATCCTTTGTGTGCCATGCATATTCATCACCCATCCAACCCACATAAGCTTATACTTGTCAATATCCAATAGGTTAAACCATTTCACCAATATCCTAATTCCACCAAATATTCCACCCAAACTATCTTAATGTCCTCAGCTTGTTCATTGTTCCAATTGATCGATCTTGATCCTAGTTATGGGGGTGTCCAATGGGACATGTAGGTACTTCTGAAATGTTTTCTACTTTCTTATTACTTTTTCTATTTTCTTGATATATTTTCCTTTTCTTTTATACTTTTCATTTCTAAACCTTTACTATTCTTTGATATTTTTTCATTCCTTTTATTTTTTCATAATTTTTGATATCTTTCTTAATTTTTCATGTTTTTTCTCATTTTTCTTGTACATATTCTTATTAAATTTCCAATAAAAACCCATCGAATAAGGCAAGATGTAGTTTTGAATAAGGTGAAAATTTCTCTATGTTATCAATCATAAGAGAATGATTATTTGTACAATGAGACCACAATAAACATCCATCCATTCCAATAATAAGAGGCTTTAACCATGGTCATAATTATATTCTTTTTCCTAATAAAACTAAGAATACATTTGTGATCATTATGCTTAGATAGAAAAGTGAGGAACCAAGTGGGAATGAGAAGGGTGTGATATCAAGGGGATTTGTGGATTTTCTTGGATTACTACTATAAATTCTATCTTATTGCTAAAGATGTATTATATCCTTGTAGATCTTATGAAAAATGGGAGTAAGAGTACAATAAGTGCTACCTTACCATGTCACTAGAAAGACATGTTACTTGTAACGATCGAAAATGTTAGTGGCTAGAATTGCTAAGGGGCCAACAGACGCAAAACCTTAACCCTGCCTTCGCGTGAGGGCCTTGTTGGAAATGAAGGTAGAGTGCCTTAGATGATCTTGTTGATTGAATAGGGACTTTACCAGTTGTAGCTGAGGTAGTGGCTACAAATGGGGGTGGCATGGTTAGCCAAAAATGCAAATGCAAACAATGTGAAATAGTGCGAAGTGTCAAAGTGGTGTTTCACAGTGCTAAGTGTAGAGCATAGCCATAGAATGGGGGCAAGCGTAGCTAAGTATTTTGATTGAAATGAAGGTATCAACCTGCGAAGACTACTACTCAAGTGTAGTACAACATGACGATGCATGAAAAATGCAAAAAGAGGTAAGAAAAATGTTAGAAATGAGAGAGAGAAATGGAACACTACTCCAAATGGAAGCATAGTTAACTCCAAAAGGATCTCAAAAGGTACAAAACGTACAATAGGTGTAGTGGGAGTGTAGTCACAGTCTTGGTGGTGTTAGGTCATGAAGTTTGGTGCTCGCTGTGATGAACTGTGCCTACTAGGTTGGCCATCATGGTGTACCATGTGGTGTAGATATGCCTCTTTGTTGATGTAGTGTGCTTTGGGTCTCGTTTTCCCATGGAGCTAAGTGCTAAGATATCAAAATGCCAAATGCCAAATAACAGTGCCAACTGCCCCCCATAAAATGTTGGAGGTTGTAGGGGTATTTATAAGACTAGGGCTAAATGAAAGTGCCAACTGCCCCCCGTAAAATGTTGGGGGTTCTAGGGGTATTTATAAGACTAGGGTTAGCCCAAAATGTGGATCAAGCACCACATGGTGGTGTGGTAGGTGGGGCTACACTCTGGGGTAGTTGAGGAGAGCATAGCACTGATGCTTAGAGAAATTCACTAAAGTTGATGTCCCTATGCAGGCTACACTAACTATGCTCTAAAACATAGTGGAGAGCGTAGCACCAGGAGTTAGAACATTTGCTAATTTTTTTCTTTCATCTCAAGATAGCTTGGTAGCTTCTAGCTTGACACTTAGGCAAACTAGCCATTGAGGTGCTGGCTACGCTCTAGAACGTAGCAGGGGCAATAGAAGTGTAGCAAAACACTTAAATTTTTTTTTGAAAAATTGGTTGTTTATGTGTTGACTACACTGGCTACGCTCTAGAGTGTAGCAACTCTAGTGTAGTGCATAGTAGAGCGTGTAGTAGCTATAGTATTAAGTGTAACACAACACTTAGAAAAGTTTAGCAGATTTGAACTGGTGGTGCAGACTATGTTGACTATGCTCTAGAGCATAGTCCTAGTAGTGGGAGCATAGTCCAACACTTAGAAAAATTTGCAACTATAACCTTATTCAGATACTTAGCCAAAATTGTAGAAGATTGATTATTGAAATTGACTATGCTCTACTACAATGGAGAGCGTAATCCCAACACTTAGACAAATTTGCAAAAAGTGTCATCATTCTGACACTTAGCCTAATTTGTAGTTGAGAAGCCATAGCTCAAATTTTGGCCCCTCTTTGTTGATGTTTGGAGGAGTGGCCCAAGAGACATCGATAAAGAATTGCAAAACACCATAGTAGATGTGGCACCAACATCACTTGTTTGTACTAGATCAAATGTCGTTGCACCATTTTCAAGAGTGTTATGGGTAAGGATATGCTGAGGACAAAGGGTGTAGGCAATGTGAGGGAAATGAAACGTAAGTAGGGGAGACGAAATGCAAAAAATGTATCATGATGTAAGCTGCAAAGTTAGCATGATTGACGATGACCATGGCATGAAGTGGCTTGCTCTTGAAATGTTGACCTCTTATTGAAGTGCTCATGAGAGAGTTAAGGTTGATCCAAGGCTGGGCTAGTTGCAAAACTTTAGCATTGTTAATTTTCTTGGGGGTGTGCTTTTCCCCTTTTGCTTTTGTTGTTTTTTTATTTTTTTCTTACTTTTTTTTTCACTTTTCCTTTTACTTCTTTACTTTGCTATAGGGTGAACCTTCATTGGGTTTTGCATATTGTAAAATGTCAACTGCAAGGTGTTGGCCATTGAGTGGATTGCATGCCACAAGATAGGCTTTGCTTTGACACAATCACGTCACTCATGTAGGATAAGTGTTTCCTTCCTGGGATGAGTTAAGTTACATCCACTTGGGATTTGACCCACCAATAAAGGCTCCCCACGGGACAAGTTGTGTTATGTCTACCTTGGGTTCTATGGTTGATGTGAAGAGAATGCCATATGCATCATAGTGCATACACATCAGAGGGATGTGTAATTATGAGTATGCAAGAGATGAGAGGCTATTGGGATGAAGGAGTGGATGTTCATAGTTTGTAATAGGATGAGGGGGATGTGTACTCTTGAGTGGCTTAACTAGTCTAATCATGCACATTAGAGTAATGTGGTGACTTGTTGTTGTGATGAGATGCATCTCTGCACAACTACCTTCGAGGCTTTGTCCTACAAACACAACTATGAGAAGACAAGAAAACCACACAACATGAAATGCCAATGCAAATGCTAGATGTGAAGATGCTACAAGTGCTAGATGTGAAGATGCTGCAAATGCTATGCCAATTGTAAGTGCTCAAGAAGCTAGTAAAAGTGTTAGGGCGATGATGCTGTGAGTCCTCCAAAGGTTGCACCAATGGTAGGGGCTCCAAAATATTAGTATAATGGTGGGAGGCAATGATGCTATGAGTGCATGAACCCAATTTAAGGTCTTGGCAAATCATGAAGTGTTAGTTAATAGTCTTAGTAGACTATTATGTGCTAGTTTAACATCATCATGAATGAGCTGTTATGTTAGTTTAACGTCAAAACCCATGGATGATCTATGCCAATTTATAGTCATAGTAGAATATTGTGCTAGTTTATAGTCGTAGCAGATTTTCTATGCCATTTTTTTGCATCTTGGCGGATGAGTGCTTACCTTGATTGTGTGAGGTGTGATGCTGCATGCGTAGTCATGCTGTGTGCCTACAAGATCCCATAAAATCAACTAAAAAAAAATAACATCAAGCGATAGCTATTGTAAATAGAGTTAAAATGCACAAATGAAAAGAAAGAAATGTAAAGAGCAATATTTTTAGGCCATTCCAGGCTACAATGGTAGTTTAAGGCCATTTTGGACTATCGAGTGTTGCTAGTTTTGGGCCATTTCAAGCCATCGTAAAGGGGTTGATGGTTTAAGGCCATTTCGAGTTATACATTGACAATTTAAGGCCATGGTAGGTCATAGGTTGCTAGTTTAATGCTATTTTGGGCTATGGGCTAGTTTAAGGCCTTTTCAGGTAATGTGTGTTTTACAATTTTAGTTTTATGATTTTTATGTATTTTTGATGTTTTTCAAATGCAATGCATAAGTTAAGTTGATGAATGCATAAACAAAGCAAAAATTGTGTGAACAAAATAAAATGTGTGATCTAGTTGAGTAGGAAAAATGTAAATGCATAGGCTAGAATGATGCAAAGGAATGTCAAAAATGCATGGCAAGTGGAGGAAAGGGGTAGGTAGGTGCCTAGTGCATTTTTGGCCAAGGAAGTGCCATGATTGGGTAGTTGCTTCCTAATCTAGTTTGGATTAGGAGATGCGTAGGGCCTAGGGTTCTCTGGGAGGCTATTGGCTTCATCCACTCATTCAAGTGTGTTAGCCTTATGCATTACATTGGTTGCTATAGATGCATCATCAAGAAACTCCACCTCCGACAGTTGTTCCATGTCTATGTTGTGGAAAGCCAGAGAGGAGGTATTATCACCATGGATGATAACTTGATCACCTTCATATGGAAGGTGGACTTCTTGGTGGATGGAAGAGAAGATGTCTTGTAGTTGAGCTAGCTAATGCCTGCCCAGGATCAGGTTGAAGCTTGTCATCTCCTATATGATAATGAAATCTACTCTAGTGGGGAATTTCTCTCCTGCCACGAAGGCCAAGTCGATTGTACCCCTGATGGTGACACGTGATTTGTTGAAGGATTTTAGACACATGATTTTGGTTGGCCTGATTTCATCTACCAAGCCTAGCTTGTTGATGATGGAGTATAGGACTACGTTTGTTGTTGCATCATCATCAACATGCACTCTACAGATTGTGCACTGCCCAACACGTATGCTAACGGATAGTGGAGTTGTACTAACCTCCCCTCGTTTGGGGTTGACTTAACTGCATTGTTGCAAAACACTAGGGATGTTGAACTTGATTCTTGTGATGTAAGGGGCAACATTATTGCATGGATGGTGTTCTCATCTATAGGGATGTCCTCCATAATAGGAATGGAGGCCAACATTTAGGCCAACACTTGGCAGTGAGTAGATGAGGTCATGACTAGGTTGTACAAGCTCAACATTATGTTCTTTTACTTGAGCATTTGTTTCACTTGGGTTAGTACAACTATGAAGTCCTTGTCATTGATCGTTGTGTTGGCCTTGACTTCCTCCATGTGGCTTGAGAGACAAATCTCTGGCGGAGGGGACTTGGGCTTGGGTTGCTTAGCTTGCTTAGGGGCATGGGTCCCAATGTTTAGTTGTTACTTGCTAGTTAGGGCCTTTGCTTTAGCCATGGGGGTTGTGAGGTGTTCGTTTGTCCTCTTACATTACCATTTGGTAGGCCTACCTGGGTTGCTAGTGGGGTTGGCCCTTGAAGGAGGAGAGACCAAGACATTGCCCACTATTGGGCTTTGAGTAGGTGAGGGGCCATCACGTTGTAGCACCCTTATGACAAATAATGATTTAGGAGTTTTTGTGAGGCCAACTCATTGTGGCACCTTGATGACGAAAGGTTTCTTAGCAGTTGTTCTTAATGCATCATGCCAGTTTAACGTCTTAGCAGACAGTTGGTTTGGTTGCCAGTTTAACATCTTAGCAGAAAATTAGTATGGGACCTTAACCACAAAGGGTGTTGTTTGTGCCTGAGGTGGCACTTTGATAACAAAGGAGAGCCTCTTGCTTGTGCAGGCTGAGGGGATCCTTGCCTTGCTAGGAGGCATGCAGATCATAAAAGGTTGTTGCACAGGCTTAGACTTGCCACTTATGTTGATGGAGTTTATGATGTAGGGGGCATCGTATTCATTAGATTGGCTCGTTGCCTCGAGCACTAGTTGGCCCCATTTTATCATTCTTTGCAGGTCATCCTATAAAGCACGATAGTTGTATGTACTATGACCAGACATCTGGTGGTAATGATAGTATTGGTCCAGCTTGAAGTGTTACGAGACTGGGGGCTCGTTTGGTACTATTGAGGTGGGGTTCCTTAGTAGTTCATAGTACCTATCATATTTTTAGTGGGAAATCTCTGATATGTGTTTTTATTGGATTCGCTTGACTTTTAGGAGTTGTTTTAGCAATTCAAAGGGTTCCATTGGTAGCAGTGTATACTTTGAGCGATCTTTGCACTCAAAGTTGGGCCTTGGGATGACCCTTGCTTATTTAGGCAAGTTGGTAGCTTTGTGAGCTGGGGCCTTGGGTTGCTTAGCTGTTAAGCCCTGGTTGGTTACTTTTATGCTTGTGGCCACTATTACCACTAAAACGCCACAAAATTCTGAGCTTAGTACTTCTCCAACAAGAATCGAGCTAAGTCATGATGCTCCCCAGCATGACTGAAGCTTGAGGGCCTCACAGAAAGCTTCAAGGAGAGTCAAACTCAATAAGAAATGGTTCCTTGGGACCCATAGAAGACTACAATGATATCTAGCATCAAACTTGGCAAATCTTGAGCTCAAAATACTTGGTTTTCACTAAGTATGCATTATGTATGCTAGCCTATACATGCCCAGCTTAGAGCAACTTTTGGGCCTCAAAAATGAGTTAAAACATGCCAGAATTGAGTGTCTGGACCTCCCAAGACCTTCCCCAAGGTCCCCAATAGCTCTTAGGCACTTGAAAATCAAATTTTGGGCTCCAAATAATGGTCTTTCATTCCTGTATGCCCAGCGTATACGCCCAGCGTGCAACTAGCATACAACAACTTTTGGGCCCCAAAAATGAGTCAAAACATGCTAGAATTGAGCGTTTGGACCCCCCAGGACCTTCCCCAAGGTCCCCAGTAGTTCTCAGATACTTGAAAATCAAATTTTGGATTCCAAATGATGGTTTTTCATTCCTGTACACCTAGTGTATACGCCCAGGGTGCAGCCAGTGTAGAGCAACTTTTGGACCCCAAAAATGAGTCAAAACATGCCAGAATTGAGCATCTGGACCCCCTAAGACCTTCCCCAAGGTCCCTAGTGAAACACCACAAAATTTGGAGCTCAGCACTTGTCCAACACCAAGCAGGTCCCTGGGATCCACAGACAACCACAGCTACATTTGGTGTTGCACTTGGCAACTTCAGAGATCTGATGCTTAATTTTCGCTAAGTATGAAATCTCAGCGTATACGCCCAGCGTGTACGCTCAAGTTCACAGCGTATACGCCCAAGTGTACATTCCCAACGTATATGCTCAAATCTTAGCGTGTACACTCAAGTTCACAGCGTCTACGCCTAGCGTACACACCTCACATGTATGCTCAGCAGGTACAATAGATGTATACGCTCGACGTGAAACCTCTGGAGACAGCATGAAAACAACACTACAAAGCAAGATTCGGCACAAGGCAGCAAATATCAGCGTATACGCCCCAGCGTACATGCCCAGCGTCCACCAACGTATACACCAACGTCCACGACATCTACGCCTAAGTCCACATACGCCCAGCAAACATCAGCGTATACGCCCCAGCGTATACGCCCAGCACCTCTAGTGTATACGCCCATAGTTTACACTCGTTGTAAACAGCATATATGCCTGACCTATACGCCCGGCAAATGTAACATATTGTACGCTTGTAAATTTTACGCTCTTGCACCCGGTCAACGCGCCACGTGTCTCCCAACCCGAGTCCGCCGTCAAAACCCTGTATAAAAGCCTAATTTTTCACAAAATCTAGGGGGTTGGCGAAAATTCCTAGAGCACACCAGAGAGCAAAGATGCTGCAAACCAGAGCATAAAACCTCTTACGCTGGACAACTCTATACGCTGAGCATACAGCCTCTATGCTATGCTTACAGTGTGAACTAGTCACAATCATCCTTGCACCCACCAAGGCTTTTCGTACGCCTTGTGTTCTACTCACAACTGCGTTAGACCGGTGCATTGTACTTTTATTCTGTAATGCTATTGTTACATTTTCTTCCCAAAATCGTTTACAGTTTGCATTAATTGTTGTACGTGTTCTGTTTACGCTTGTTTACGTTTACGCTCTGTCTGCATTGGTAATACTGTTTATGCTCTAATTTACGCTCGCTACACTGTTTATGTATAACCCAACGTATAACACTTCGGTGTACATTCGGGGAAATCCTTGTCTGATCTGTGTGCGGACCACCCAAGGTACTCTACCTTCGTTCATTCCAGCTCGTCCTCAGGTGAAGGTAGGGTCTTCTGTGCGCGTCCTGCGATCCCACGGTCTCTGTTTCCTTCTAGCCGGAGATTGATGATTTCAGGCAGTACAGAAATTGGCGCTAGAAGGAGGGCCTCTACCTAAAACCTTACCTGCATGCTTCCCAGCGTTTACGCTGCTGAGCATTTACGCTGTTCAGTTTTAAACCTAGTTTGCAAACTATCCAGGATCTACGTTGCTTAGCGTTTACGTTGTTTACCACATGAGGGCTCTGTAAGATCCCTAGCCTATACGCTGCTGAGTATACACTACACGCTTTACGCTGAAAATGTTTACCTACGCTATACAGAATTGTTAAAGTTTATGCTACGCTCTTTGTTTTTACGCCGTAGACTTGTCTACACTGCATACTGACTTTCTCTAAGATTCTGTTTACATCCCCTCTTTACGCTGCAAACTCGTTTACACTACTGTTCATTTATACTGCACTCCTTACGCTGTAGACTTGTCTACGCTGCTCTCCACTGCACTTTATACGCTGTAATCCTGTTTTACGCTGCACCCTGACATTGTATACGCTGTCTTGTGTATACGTTGCACTCCTTACGCTGTAGATTTGTCTACGTTGCTCTCCACTGCACTTTATACGCTGTAATCCTATTTTACGCTGCACCATGACGCTGTATACGCTGTCTTGCATATCCGCTGCACTCCTTATGCTGTAGACTTGTCTACGCTGATCCTATACGCTCCATCCCTATACGCTGCCTACGCTGACGTTATACGCTGGACGTTGAAGTGTATACGTTGCACGTTACCACGTAAGTTTACACAGTACTAAATACACTAATTTTACACCTCTACACCGTGTCATACCCTCGATAGGTCATCATGAACCCCGTGAACACCACTGCTACAACCGCTCAAGTCACTGACGCTATGGGCACCATGGCTGTCCAACAGCCCACGATCCAACCCACAGCAGGGCCTCATCGATCCCTTAGGCTACAAGGGAGGAACCCATCACCCCACGTCATAACCCAAAACCAATACAACTTCATATGCATGAAGATACAAGCTGGTCTAGCTGTGGATCGAACCTAAATAGAAGTTAAGAGGTAGTACAAGCTTTTCTACAGGGGAGGGCAGGAGTTTATTCCTTCCCCATACGATGTCATCCCTGTCCCAGAGGCTTACTCTGAGCTAATCACACGACTCCTCCTGCAAAGGAGTCAATCTCAGGATCAGCTTGCAGTAGATCCTCAACCGGAAGAGGAGGATGATTTCGCTGCCCAATCCAAACATGAAGATTTGTATCACACCCTTAGCCCGCAAGCCCATGTTAACCCCATCTTTCATCCGGGCACAGGGGAAATCATGCCCCTCCAACCCCTTAGGTTCACCTAGGTGCAAGTACCTTCGCCGGAAGCGTCAACGCTGGTCCATGTTCCTCCTCCGACTGACCCACAATTTAGCACACTCCCTCTCACTATCATCCCCACCGCAACAGTCGGCCCATCCTCGCAAGCACCACCCCCGCATAATAACATGGGAACAACCTTTGTGCCTCGAGTGATAGGGATGCCACATGTGATACCAGCATCCACATCCGCTCACTACATTCCCCACCTCCAAACACACGGGGTCTCTTCAACCGTTGTAACCCAATAGGGACTTCCTCCGCAAAACGTAGCTGGCCAATGGGCAGCGATGGGTGTGCCATCACATCAACCCTCTCACCACAACGTGCCATCCCATACGATTCCGCCGGCTAACATTCCCCAAGTATAGACGCAACCACCGCAACAACAATCTCTCATCTACAATGTGCCATCCCTGGTGCCACCCACCATGAACATCCCACAAGCACAACCATCAATCGCACAGCTTTTAGCTTTTGAACCTACCATCCAATAGTCTAACCTGTAAAATATACCACAACCTCAAGTTTCCATGTCACCTAGTGCGCAAGACTGGGCAGATGCCAAAAAATTAATGCAAGAACTAACTGATGAGGTAAAGTGCCTCAAAACAGCTGTCGACGGAGAGCTGAAGGTAGTGGACTTCTACCACGATGATCCCATCAGCCCTTTCGTCCCACCTCTAACCTTGACCAAAGGCATTTCGTTGCCAACATTAACTAAATATAATAGGGAAACGGACCCCAATGCACATCTTATAACATTCAGGTTAGAATGCGCATTACTCTAGGCATGGCCCCATGCCATTTTGCGAGTGTTCCCTATGTCTCTTGTAGGGAGAGCACTCGATTGGTACCGGGCCTTGCCGAGGAATTCTATATTTTCCTTGGAAGAGTTATTACATCAGTTTGTGACTAGGTTCAAATATAACTTGAAACCTGAGGTGACATTGGACAGCCTTATACAGGTTAAACAAGCACCGCTTGAACCTGTGCAAAAATTTATCCAGAGGTGGAGCGCCGCTCTCAATGAGCTACACGAGCCAATTTCACAAACATATCTACTCACAATTCTAAAGGGGGATGTTAATGACTTATTCAAATCAAAATTATACTATCTTAATGCGCATAACCTTAACCAAGCCTTTGTGCAAATCAAAAATATAGAAGAGGTAGCTCAAAATAGCCATGACCCTGCATACTTAGCCTTCAAAAATCAACACAGTAAAAAGGACAAAGAAAAGGCTAAAGCAACCATAGCGGCAATAGCGGAAATGCAACAACCAAACAAGCCGCCAGTAGCCCCTACTAACTATACTAGACCTACTCCCGTGACTACACCAGAATCATCATCATCGCAGAACCCAACACAAAACTGTACGAGAAATTTTGAGAGGAAAGAACCTTCTCAGCATACGCCGTTGCCTATGAAGCCATCCCAGCTATTCGATCAACTACTGAAAGCGGGATTAATGAAACATAAATAGTTATCCCCTGCGGCCATCCAGAGACATGACCGGTTCTGTCAACTCATTTAGAACCCAAGCCTAGCAACACCGGATGAGCCTCCAATGCCCAAAGGTTTTAGAATGGATCACTTCTGCGATTATCACCAACGCAACGGGCATGGCACAGATTACTGTTTCACACTGAAGCAGGACATACAGTGAATGATCAATGAAGGCCAAATCACCTTTGACGAGGCCAACCCGATCCAACCATAGAACCAGGCTATGGGGATGTATAAAGACCCTCTAAACACCAAAGAGGCGCCGTATGTTATCAACACAATCTGCTTTGATGATGAACCTGAGACACCCAACATTAACACCGTCTACCCTGAATATAAACAACAAACACCTAACAAGCCGTTCGTAGTCCATGTTCCTCCCTCTCCATCTGCATCCATGCCTCAACCCCCTACAGCTAACAAGCCGTTCGTAGTCCATGTTCCTCCCTCTCCATCCACATCCATGCCTCAACCACCACCCGCCCTGCAAAAATCATACGTAGTGCGCATACCTCCTGCTGTCACTACCCCGAATCTATCAACCCCTCCTACTCGGCCTACCCCTTTCGTAGTCCGAGTGCCACCCACAGTTGCAACAGCGAAGGTCCAACCTCCGCCTAGACAAACCCCATACGTTGTTAGCACATCCGCAAGTCCTAATGTTTACCAAGCTTCCACCTCACATATGCAAGGTAAACCTACTCCCTACGTCATTAGGATACTCGGCCAGCCTTCTGCCCAACCACATCCGATTGTACATCCGCAACCTCACCCGGCTCCATATGTCGTATGAATCCCAAGGCAGCCTAAAGCTCTAAGACTAGCTCCACCTCCACGCCACACATGAGAATGCTTAGCAGATAAGCTTACGTGTGAACGCTTGGAGAAGGAGCGTCAACGGTTAGTTGTAGGGCCACCTAAACCCACTCCACTTAACGCCATACCCATGACGCAACCCAACAGTCAACCAAGAGCAGGCAATGAGGGTGAACCATCCAAACAACATGATAAGTCTAAAACAATGGCTCTGAGCAAAAACGATGAACCAACAAAACATGAAATAAAACTGTTGGGGCCAATGGACCCAGTCACGGCTGATGCAAACATCCCCAGCAGTAGAGACTTGGCAATAGCTTTAACGTAAGTCACACAAGCCCTTAAGAAAAAGAACACTTTGCTAAGCTTGTATGACTTAGTTATTACATCCCAAACACATCGTGAAGCTTTGGTACGCATGCTAACGTCCATCCCAGTAAGCGAGAACTTGCCCCCAAACGAACCATCCATTCATGCCGTAATGTACTCGCCCCAAGGGTCAATGTCCAAACCACTAAAATTACACAATGATAACATTAAAGTGGATAAGAAAATAGGGGAGGTGACAACAGCCCCCATGTTCATAATGATACGCATAAATCAGTTCAAGATACATAGGGTCCACGTAGACGATGGAGCTGCTACGAACGTGGTACCATATCCCATCATTGAACAACTAGGGCTGACCAAGTTAATCAAACCAAACGCAACTACATGTTTAAAATCATTCAATGGGACATGCGTGATGGTCAAAGGCATAGTGGCCTTAGACTTCATAGCAGGGGACCAGTTTCCCACGTCCGCTGATTTTGTGGTGGTTGATGAAATGTTGGGATTCAACCTAATATTAGGAAGACCCTGGTTGGCCCAACTGAAAGTGGTCTCATCCCCCATACACCAAGAGATTTACCTACCTTATGAAGGTGGTGAAATCGTCATTTATGAGGAGGCTGCTACTCCCATTATTTCAACACACATGGACACGGACCAAGGCTCAGAAGTTAAGCTCGAAGAGCCTGGATAAAACGACATAAAAGAACAAAAATTGGTAAATGCTAATCCTTTCAACATGGAAGAAGATTCACCTAAAACAGAAACACCTACACCTAACATTGTACATACACCTTTTCAATTAGAAACTAACACAGAACTCGCCACAAATACCGAAACATCTAAAAACACTGACACAGAAGCCATTCCATCAGACGTCCCTTGGGATGAATTACCATTCAACGTAATCAATGAAGGGGACGCTGAATACAGAATTATACCTGTTGGCACATCACCTAACATTAAAAAGAAAAAACTTAAAAAATCCCTAAAATAATACCATCAAGCATGTCTGAAATGACGTTAAACTACAACAACACAAAAAGCATTAAACTACACTCCCTGTCCGGAATGACGTTAAACTATCATGTTCGCAATGACTTAAAACTAGCCACGATCAAAAATGGTCGGTCAACCGAGAAACCCACCCACGTTGCCCGAAATGTTACTTGTTTACAACTGGGGCCCGAAATGGCCTTAAACTACGCATGGGCCCGAAATGGCCTTAAACTATGCATGTGGCCTGAAATGGCCTTAAACTATGCATGTGGCCCGCAATGGCCTTAAACTATGCAGGTGGCCCGCAATGGCCTTAAACTAGATCACACACTTGCACCTTGTTTTCCTCTTTCGTTTACCATTACAATTTATAATTAAATCTGCACATTACACTTAAAACAAAACAAAAAAATATATATAAAACCGAAATATTTTACATTGCCATGTCACGTGTGCAATCAAGCTCAAAATCAACAAAAACATTTTATACATGCAATGCTGTACAATTATAAGTGTCAACTTTTTTCGTCCATCTCAAAATTTTCAAGTTACAACTCCTGTATCAATTTGAGTCAGCATAGTTCCAAAAGTAAAACTAAAAACATAACTAAAAACTAAGCATCTGGGACGGGAGGATCGTCCCCTTTAGATCCACCAGCGTTAGGGGCCCCTGCTCCACTGGGGCCAGCTTCTTGAACATCGTTACCACCTCCTTCCTGAAAATACAAAATGAGACAACCAATATAAGAACAAGAGAGTGTCAAAATTTCAAACATTCTTGAGTAAATTAATTTGATAACGATGAAACGCTTACCATAGGAGATCCACCCAAACCAAACTCCAATCGACGAAGGATTTCCTCTTTCGAAACACTAGCCCAATCTATCTCACCAAGGCCTAGGTCGACGTTTGCCAAGGCCTTTCCTTTGTCAATGGCCGACCAGGTAGGATGTTTCAGAAGAAATTTACCCACAGTAACTTCCCCAGAAGCAGTTGTAATAATCCTCTTAGGAGATTCCATCTCAACTATGGTGTTCTCGCAAAAGTATCGAACGCAAAACGTAAGCCCAAACCCTCTACGAACATCTCAAGTTGCTGCTTCTCTATAGAAACTTCTTTCAATGATTTCTTATAGTGGTGCTTATGATTCTTCTCATCTTGGCCCCACTTACGCACCTTGGAGGCAAATGCCTTCCAATCCTGGCACCTGAGATTCAATAGGTCTATCTGGACTTTACGTTTCGTGAACCTTTGAGTTAGTGACGCATGGCGATTTAACAAGTTCCAATATCTATTGTACGTAATCTCGGACGTTCGCCAAGAACTATCACCTGCTAATCGAGTCGAAGCGAATTCATAACGAGCTTTAAGATCATCACGTTCGACTGATAACTTGGAGACTTCCTTCTCCTTTTTTGGATCTACAACCATAGTTGTTTGATGGATCACCTACAGGTCCACACCGACTTGGTGTTATGGACAAGGATTTCCGCCACCTCATTGTAAACCGGCCTTGGTACCTGTTCCACTTCTGGGGGTAGTGTAGGAAAACTGTTGATGCTAATTACCTCGGAAGGATCCCACTTCAACTTGGCACCTATGCGTATGAAAAGATCAAATGTTAAGACAACAGAAACAAGGTGTGACACTCTAAAACGACAAACCATTTGAAAACATTATACCTATTTCGGGGTTGACCTCCTGAATCCGTTCGACAACTTCTTCTACGATCCTAGCCACAAAATCCATCTTACTTGGCAATTTCATCCAAGTAAATGGCTCATGGGTGTGTGATGAACTAGCCTCCGTGGTCCTCTCAGGGGGAACCGTCTTCATAGGTACGTCCAAGCACACCGTCCTGGTTTCGCTACCTTCGTTTGGGAAAAATGAAAACATGAAAATAAAATACCGTAGCAATGACAACTAATAGGCCAAAATGAAATAAGATAAAAAGAAAAAATACCATCCTCCTTGTCACCTTCTGGGGGATCCCCTAAGTCCAAATCTCCCTGAAGAAAGCTGCGGAACATTTGTTCGACACCACCCTGGTCATCCAACGGCTCAGTTTCTGTGGTGTCTCCCTTTAACTCCTTAGTTCCTTCTCCCTGATCCTTTTCCACATTTTCCTCTTCATTATTCCGCTCCGTGTTGGTCTCCTCCTCCTTAGTAATGGTTTCTAATGCATGCTTCCGCACTTTTCAAATCAAGCCAAAGACATCAGTGACATGTAAGCGATCGAAGAAAAAATTATGAGCAAAACGAAAATAATAAAACAATAAGCTGGCGAAGTCTACATACCGGGCATCTTGAATCTTATGTGCTTTACTCGTGGTTCCCTCACGTTAGAAGCCTCCCCAATTGGGCGTTCTTGTCTCTTCAGCTTTGATTTGGCCTGGCCAACAGTTTCTTTGATAACCCGCTCAGCTCTTCTTGTAGTGAGGGGCACATCATCTGGCTCTAATCCTAGGCTATCGTGAGTATGAATGGAGGTACCTGATGATCACCAGGTCGTAATAGACATGGACTCATCAATGCCCTCGGGAGCATCTTGGGATTTGGCTGTTTCGAACAGGTGGTTGATCCACGGGTGGGATATTTGACCCCGATCCCATAGAATAAACTTGTTGTCCGCACGGACTACTAGAAACTTGGCGAAGCGACGAAGGTAACTGACGAAGAAAGCAAAGGTGAAGTGTGATTGCGCCTCAACATTTGAGCACAATCGCACTATCTCCTTGTGCAAGCTAGACAACAAAAATTCAGCCCCGTTATAGCGCATGCCAGTTTCTAGGATAGTTCGCATGACGCGTGTAGCCTCAACCCCAAGACTCCATACCTGAGAAAGGGTTTTGGGGAATACCCCCAATCTAAACAGGGGGTATAGTTCATTTACCTCCTTAACCTTTGCTTTCCCCTGCATCGGGAACCCCTTGGCACCCTTGGCCAGGCCCAGCTAGTCCTCCAATTCACGCACCGTTTGGAGCTCTTTATGATCCCCATCTAAAACTACACTTATGCCATCTGCCGGTACCCCAAATAAGTTTGAAAAGAACTCTAGTGACAGATGGAAAACTACCTTAACACCCTTAATCTGGGTGCTGTATTAGGAGACAGGCTCATTAAAAGAATCCACGATCCCAATCATTTCCCCTATTGATACATCAGGACTTGGGGTCATGAAGAGCTCCATAAGGCCAGCATTGTCTAGACAGCGAACAATAGATGGTGGGGCATGGTTACGCAACCATTTCTGAGCCTTAGTCACCTCTCCGAACTTCATTGACAAGGTTGTCTCGGTTCGCCCAGTTGTAACAGGATCCCTGCTAGGAGGTACATCAACTGCAAGTACAATTTGGGATTTTCGTATCAATATAACTCTTGGCAGTTAAAACAGGTTAACACATCTAGGAAGGGTTGTCATTTACCGCCAGTGGTGGACTTGGATGTGCTGCCTGAACCAGAGTCATGGGGGAAAACTGGCCCCTGGTCCGACCAATCTTTATCCAGCCATCCGCGAGCTTGGCACATTGCCAACGATCTAGAGAATCGTTGGTGAAAGTAGACGATATCCCTCTTCATTAGACCTAATACAGCTTTACGAAGGATGGGGCCCGCCATGAAGGCCTCTAGAGTGGTACAAGCTAAGGCAAGCCCATCATCCTTGACACATATTCCGTTCGCATTAACTTTAGGCCTATAAACGAACAAATGTCAAAACTGAGGCAAAGGCTAAACGACAAAAAGAAGTAATAGACTTGAACGGTCTTACCTGCCCACTTGGTATACTGTGCCAGGAGGGTTCTAGAATAGTGTGTGTGCACGCGCGACTAAAAATAGGATGTTGTCAAGGTAGTTCTGCCCCCGTGGTAATTGGGCCCATACGTGCGCTAACGGGCGTGTGGACCTGGGTCCGTGGGAAGAACCATCATCATTCGTAAGCTGCCCCTCGTCGATGTCTTCCATGAAGACAACGACACCCTCTATGGCTCCTGGCAGCATTGCCTCAATTATGCTCCGCGCCACCAGTTCATTCAGGTGTGACCAAATAACTACTTCAAAATTGTCCAGTATGAAGGATAGGAATTCAGATGCACCTTCTCTGAACCAAACCCCGTTGTGGTCCACGGTTAGGTCCCGGGTAGGCTCATCTGCCTCCATGGGGCCAAACCATGTTAACACCCCAACAAGCTCAACCACGAGGAGAAAAGGCTTGGTGTCCCTACAAACAACCAAAGTACCAACGTAAAATCAGCCATGCATCAAAAACAACGTGAAAAGCAAAGGTTCATATCGTAGACTGATACTTAGAAAAATTTTCTAACTGTTTACGCTCGGCGTATATGCTGCTAAACCTAGTGTAGACGCTGCCAAAATTTGTTTACGCCTGGCGTATACGCTGCCTGACCCAGCGTATACACTGACAACCAATTGTTTACGCTATCGCTCGAACATCTTACGCTTAGTGTATATGCCACAGAAGTGGCCAGCGTAAATAGTCTACGCTAGACACAGAATAAATAGTTTACGCCGGAAACATGAAAAACAAGTCTACGCTGTATCATACTTGAAAGGACAACTATGTACGCTCAGCGTATACACTGAAGAAACCCTCAGCGTATACGACTATCACAGCATAGATCTTCTACGTTGGAAAAATAGAAAGCTTATGTTGACAAAAAAAAACTTCGGGCATAGAAAACTTACTACGCCGTATAGTCTTCAGCGTATACGCCACAGAAGTGGCCAGTGTAAATAGTCTACGCTAGACACAGAACAAACAGTTTACGTCGGAAACATGAAAAACAAGTCAATGCTGTATCATACTTGAAAGGACAACTATGTACGCTTAGCGTATACACTGAAGAAACCCTCAGCGTATACGACTATCATAGCGTAGATCGTCTACGCTGGCAAAATAGAAAGCTTACATTGACAAAACAGAACTTCGGGCATAGAAAACTTACTACGCCGTACAGCCTTCAACGTATACGCTGATACAATCGTCTACACTTTTTGCCAGAAAAAGTGATTATGATATGCACTAAAAACAGATTATGCTATGACAGTCTACGCTAACCTGACTTACGCTGTGAATTTACTCTCGGCGTATACGCCGACGTCTCTACGCTAAACTTTATGCTCGGTGTATACGCCGATGTCTCTACACTAAACTTTACACTTGGCGTATACGCCGAAACCCTCTACGAGACTATCTATGCTATGAAGCACGCACAAGCGAAAATAACTAACAGAGACAGGATCAGAGCCTACCTGTGTGATGTTACAGGCCATGATGGAATCCTTGGCCGGGGCAGGCACTGCAGCATCGCTTCGCTCTCATCTGTGAAGGTTAAGTCAGGACTCTTCCTCCCCTGCCCTTCCACCTCCTTGCCTTTGCCCATCTTGGCATCTACGCTGGGATTGATAGCTTACGCTGAGGGTTAAAACTCTGTATGCCTACGCTCGACCTTCTACGCTCGGCGTCTACGCTAGGGTTTGATCGTTGGCATCTACATTGGGGTTTGGGTTACGCTTACGCTAGGTTTCGTTGTTTACACTTACGCTCGCTCAGTCGCTTACGCTAAGAAATCCTATGTGACAAATGACGCCCCCCCTCCTTTTTATAGTGCTCCACTGTCGCTGACGCCGCCGCTTACACCGCCGCCTTCCAGTTTGCTACTTTTTACCTTTTTACTCATTTTTCGCTAAAAATTTGCTCAAAAATAATGAAAAAACAGAAATTACTACATCCTGGTTCCCCTATGAACCCCATTCCAGGCATTTACGCCGAACATTCTAGCTTAAACTGACACTACGGCCCAGTATGGCCTTAAACTGCCATTATGGCCCGATATGGTCTTAAACTGCCATGCATCCTAGTGTGACGATAATCCACCATCATGCATGTACACATAATCTAAAATTACCAAAAAAACGTAAAACGATACCCATTAGCTCATTTAGCTCTCTGTTTATTGGCAGGAGCAAGCCCGATAGATTACCAGCACTTAACCGAACCATTAATTATCGATGGACCATACGGCATAATTACAAGGGACATCAACATAAACCTCATCCACTTAAGTTCATCAACGGACGACGCAGTCATAGCCTCAACATAGCAAACAACAGAAAACTACAAAAGTATGACAAAATCCCTCGACATAGAAGCCGAAAATATCACCGAAGACCCGTTGAACGAAACCCCCATCACCATGCCTGATGGGGAAATTAAAATATTGAAATTAAGGACATTACTAAAACCGCAATTAGCCAAAAACATTGAAGATGTGCTTAGGGAAAATATGAAAGCATTCGCTTGGTCTTACACAGACATGCCCGGGTTAGATCCTCGAATTGTCCAGCACAACATTATCCTTGACCCGAAATTGAGACCAGTAAAACAAAAGGCACGAAAGGTTAAACCCAAAGTGGCATTGGTAGTTCGTAATGAGATCACCAAACTTTATTAGGTTGGTTTCATCTAGGCTGTTGATTACGCCGAGTGGGTATCTAACATGGTCATTGTTTCGAAAAAGAATGGAAGCATTCGCTTATGCATTGACTTCCGGGATTTAAACGTTGCAACCATAAAAGATGATTTTCCTCTACCCAGCATCGATCAACTTGTTGATTCGACTGCTGGGCACGCACTATTATCTTTTATAGATGGCTTCTCGGGATACAATCAAATACGCATCAACCCAGACCATCAACTTCAGACAACCTTCATGACACCATGAGGAACCTTTTGTTACACAATGATGCCCTTTGGTCTCAAAAATGCCGGGGCCATGTATCAAAGAGTGATGACATTCATCTTTAGTGATTACATATTACACTCGCTCAACGACTACATAGAAGACATTGTTGTTAAGTCAAAAACATCAGAACAACATATACAAGACCTTGACCTGGTATTAAAACGTTGTCTAAAGTATGAATTGAGACTCAACCCAAAAAAATGTGTCTTCGGCGTCAAGACAGGCAGAATGCTTGGATTTATAGCCTCAGAAGCAGGGATACAAGTAGACCCCGATAAGGTCAACGCCATAACAAACCTAAAACCACCAGGCAACCTTACCGAACTTCGAGGTCTACAAGGTAGATTACAATTTATCAGGCACTTCATAGAAAATCTGATAGACAAACCAAAACCTATGAACCACCTGTTATGCAAAAACGTCCATTTTGAATGGACTCCGCAGTGCCAAGAAGCATTCGATAACATTAAAACGGCACTTACCCAATTACCCATGGTTTATCCACCTGAAAACGATAAACCGTTTTACATCTACCTCACTACTTCGGATTCATCAATCACGTCTATGCTTTGCCAGAAACAAGATGATGGAACCGAAGTCCCTGTATATTACTTAAGCCATGCATTAGTTGCCCACAAGAAAAGGTATAACGACATGGAGAGGTCCTGTTTAGCTTTGGTCTTTTCTTTGAGAAAATGGCGACATTACCTCTTCCGTAAGCAAGTTAATATAATTTGCAAAGATAATGTGCTAAGGGCCATCATAGGAAACGTTTACGAAACAAGTCGAATAGCCTGCTGGAAAGCCATGATAGCTGAATTTGACCTGCACTACATAGTGCAATCATCAGTTAAAGGTCAAGCCATAGCAAGTCAAATGGCCACGTCACCAACGCATGATCAAGCCATAATAGAGCTAGAATTCCTGGATGAGAATATAAGCAAAATAGACATAGTGCCCAACGACTATGATGCCATTCTAAACTTTGATGGAGCATCCACCTCTCGAGGTGGAAGTGCAGGCGCTGTCATCACCTATCCCTCCGGGGAAATCTGACCCTTTGCTTATCGTTTCAACTTTCATTGTACGAACAACATAGCAGAGTACGAAGGTCTCCTTAGAGGTCTCGCGGCAGCATTGGCTTTAGACATCACATGACTTGTAGTCAGAGGAGACTCGCAATTGGTCATAAACCAGGTCACAGACATCTATACATGTAAAGTCCAACATTTACAAGCATACTGCGACTTGGCAAAACACCTAATGAGGCAATTTGAAAACATCGATGTGCAACATGTCTTTAGAAATGATAACACCATCACGGACGCGTTAGCCACCTTAGCATTAAACATATCACCAGACATGTTCCACACGTTGCCAAGCTCCATAACCAGTTGTGCCGAACCAATAACCGATACTCTTGACACGCTGCCGGTTGCATTTGTTAGAACAACACGCGCCATAGAATGGTATGATGACATAAAAGAATACCTTCTACGCGGCGAAACACCACGATATCTAACAAATGCACAAAAGGATGCAATACGGAAACATTCTATGCAGTATACCCTGGTAGAGGACACGTTATGTCATAGATCCTACGAAGGCATATTGTTAACATGAGTCAATAGTACCGATGCCCAAACCATTGTCGAACAAGTACACGACGGACTATGCGGAGGACATATAGCACCAAAAGCCATGGCAACGAAGATAAGACACTTAGGCTACTATTGGCCACACATGGAATACGACTATCTCTCCAAGGTCAAAACATGTAGTACTTGTCAAAAACCTAGCAATATAATACATGTCCCACCAAATGAGTTGCATACAGCACAAATCACGTGGCCCTTCCAAAAGTGGGGATTAGACCTTATCGACCCGATAACATCCTCATCTTCTGCAGGGCATAGTTTCATCATAATCGCAACCGAATATTTTACGAAGTGGGTAGAAGCTGCTCCCCTTCGAAAGACTACATCTAAACATGTATGCAATTTCATTCTCGAAAACATTGTAACCTACTTTGGCATTCCCATGACAATCATCACTGACAATGGGCCACAATTTAGCAGTGCCAAGACCAAAACCTTTTGTGAAAGTCTAGGGATCAAACACTCGTTTTCATCCCCTTACTATCCTCAGAGCAATGGGCAAGCAGAGGCGACGAACAAAACGATTATCACAATACTCAAAAAAATTCTCACCCAAAGCAAGCGAAGATGGCACGAACAATTAATATACGCATTGTGGGCATACCGTATTACACATCGAACCTCAACAGGTAAAAAACCATATAGTCTTGTTTATGGTTCAGAAGCTATTTTACCTTTGGAATTACAGGTACCATCTTTAAGGATCACACTTTCTGGACTCCTCGACGACGGGCAGAACAATGATCTGCGCATCATTGACCTGGACTCGGTGGAGGAAGAACATATGCGCACTCGATCAGATCGAATGGTATCAAAAACAACAACAACAGCAACATCGGCATGACATCCATAAGCTCCCCATCAAAGAAGGTGACCTTGTACTTAAGGCAGTTCGGGAACACTCGGACAAATTCTCTGCCAACTGGGAAGGGCCTTACTTGGTCACCAAAGCATTTGACAACGGAGCATTCAAGCTAACTGATATGGAAGGGAATGAGCTCGCCAATCCAACCAATCACTTGTTCCTAAAACCATTCTACATTTGAGTACAAGCTCAGGTACGTGAAAGTCCTGGATCATGACTTAAAACTGATACCATAAAACAGTCCTGGATTATGACTCAAAACTGATACTGAAACTCATCCTGGAATCATGACGATGAACTAGTACCACACCATGTCCGCAATGATGATAAACTAGCACCCATCCGGCACGATAGTAAACCACCACCATTGCATTCACCAGAGTCCGCTAAAACTATAAACTGGTTTACCTCTTCACGGTGCACTAAGACTAAAAACTGGCAACGTAACGTCCGCCACAATGCTAAACGGGCAATGTCCAACGGGTTATGACATAAAACTAACCCATGATAGTCTGCCAAGACTATAAATTGGCAAGTTCATCTCTGGTTCTTCAATCCGCAGCCACATTCAGATGATCATGGGTTAAACCGCCATCAGACGATCCTACCAACATTGCTGCCTGAAATCTCTTCCAGTGTCTTTATTCCATCAGTTACTATTTAAGTCTAAGCTCGCTTATTTTCTTATGGTTTTCTTGTCTCCTTGGAGTTGTGTTTGCAGGATGACACTCAGAGGTATTTGTACAAGAATGCATTCCATCATAAGCAGCAAGATGAGGCAATGTTCACAACACACATGGCAAGACTAAATCAAACCATTTGCTAGTACATCCCCATCTCCCAAAACACTCTCTATCTATGCACCGACACAGTTTACTCAATCACACTTTTGATACACCCAGTACATCCAAAACTTTGAGCACACTATTGCATACTGTAACCCCTTGAAGTAGTTGCGACACACAACGTAGCACTTGCGCATGAGTATAGAATCAAAGTAAATTTTCTTCTCGAAAAAAAAATGCGAGACCCTTGGCACTTCCCATACAAGCCCCAGGCAGGAAGGCAGTTGTCTTGGAACTAAGTACTCATGTCAAAAATAATAAATAAATAAAAACATCCAGTTGCATAGCTTTGGCTCTCCGCCAATAGGCTTCCCCTAAAAACTAAACAAGGGCCCTGTTCCTCCAAAGAATGTAACACATCCTCCCGTGGCTTTGGTCTTGCCAGCAAGTTCTCTTGAACATTACCCAAGAGTCTTGTTCCACCAAAGGACGCACATTACATGTCTGAATTCCAAGTTCGCTAAAAAATGGCTATTGATAAGGATCAGCATGACACACATACCAGAGCATCCCCTTTTCATCAAGGACAATCCCTCGAGCAGCTACTAGTCCCCACAATCCCCATTCTCCTACCAGTTACAAAATTCCATTATCCCAATCCCATGTATTACTAAACACGGTGCAATGACGTCTAGTCAAGTGGTGACAGACAAAGTCTCCATTAAGTTGCTTGTGGTGTTTTGCACTTCTTTGTTGACGCTTCTCGGGTCGATTCCTCCAAAAGTCAACAAAGAGGGGCTAATGAAACACCACAAAATTTGGAGCTCAACACTTGTCCAACACCAAGCAGGTCCTTGGGACCCACAGACAACCACAGCTACATCTGGTGTCACACTTGGCAACTTCGGAGATCCGATGCTTAATTTTTGCTAAGTATCAAATCTTAGCGTATACGCCCAGCGTGTATGCTCAAGTTCACAGCGTATACGCCCAAGTGTACATTCCCAGCGTATACGCTCAAATCTCAGCGTATACGTCTAGCATATATGCCTAGCGTACACGCCTCACATGTACGCTCAGCAAGTACAACAGATGCATACACCCGACGTGAAACCTCCGGAGATAGCATGAAAATAGCACTACAGAGCAAGATTCGGCACAAGGCAGCAAACATCAGCGTATATGCCCCAACGTACATGCCCAGCGTCCACCAGCGTATACGCTAGCGTCCACGACATCTACGCCTAAGTCCACATACGCCCAGCAAACATCAGCGTATACGCTGGGGTGTATACGCCTAGCACTTCCAGCGTATACGCTCCAGCGTATATGCCCAGCACCTCCAGTGTATACGCCCACAGTTTACGCTCGCTGCAGATAGCATATACGCTCGGCATATATGCCCGGCAAATGTAACATATTGTACGCTTGTAAATTTTATGCTCTTGCACTTGGTCAACATGCCACATGTCTCCCAACTCGTGTTCGCCATCAAAACCCTGTATAAAAGCCCAATTTTTTACGAAATCTAGGGGGTTGGCAAAAATTCCCAGAGCACACCAGAGAGCAAAGACGCTGCAAACCAGAGCACAAAACCTCTTACGCTGGACAACTCTATACGCTGAGCATATAGCCTCTACGCTGTGCTTATAGTGTGAACCAGTCGCAATCATCCCTGCACCCACCGGGGCTTTTTGTCCACCTTGTGTTCCACTCACAATTGCATTAGACCGGTGCATTGTACTTTCATTTTGTAATGCCATTGTTACATTTTCTTCCCAAAATCGTTTACAGTTTACATTAATTGTTGTACGTGTTCTATTTACGCCTGTTTACGTTTATGCTTTGTCTGCATTGGTAATACTGTTTACACTCTGATTTACGCCCGCTACGCCATTTACGTATAACCCAGCGTATAGCACTTTGGTGTACGTTCGGGGAAATCCTTGTTTGATCCGCATGCGGATCACCCAAGGTACTATACCTTCGTTCATTCCAGCTCGCCCTCAGGCAAATTTAGTGTCTTCTGTGCACGTCCTGCGATCCCACGGTCTCTGTTTCCTTCTAGTCGGAGATCGACGATTTCGGGTGGTACACCCAGCAGCTCTCAGGCACTTGAAAATCAAATTTTGGGCTCAAAATGATGGTCTTTTATTCATGTATGCCTAGCGTGCAGCCAGCGTACAACAGCTTTTGAGCCCCAAAAATGAGTCAAAACATGCAAGAATTGAGCATCTGGACCCCCTAGGACCTTACCCAAGGTCCCCAACAGCTCTCAGGCACTTGAAAATCAAATTTTGGGCTCCAAATGATGGTCTTTCATTCTTGTACTCCCAGCGTGCAACCAGCGTGCAGCAACTTTTGGGCCCCAAAAATGAGTCAAAACATGCCAGAATTAAGCGCCTGGACACCCCAAGACCTTTACTAAGGTTCCTAGTAGCTCTCAGGCACCTGAAAATCAAGTTTCAACCTCAAAATGATGCACTTCCATGACCTATATGCTGAGCATACGTACTTTGCACGCCCAGCGTGTAGCCCAACGTACACCACCAGAAACAGCCCAAAACGGGCACCAAACAGCGAGATTTTCACCTGAAATTAACTCCTGGAGGTAGGGAAACTGTTGGGCATCATCATAGGCACCCGAAAATCAAGTTTTGACCTTAAAATGAAGCATTTTCATGTGTATACGCTGGGTACATTTTTGGTGTACGCTAGCATGCAGTACGCTGGCATCCTATACGTTGGCATCCTGTATGTTGGCACCCTGTACGTTGGCATCCTGTACACTGACACCCTGTACGCTGGCATGCAGTATGCTGGCACCTTGTACGCTCGCATCCTGTAAATGGGCACCTTGTACGCTGGCATCCTGTACGCTGGCATCTTGTACGCTGGCACCCTGTACGCTGGCATCCTGTATGATGGCATCCTGAACGCTAGCACCCTGTACGCTAGCATCCTGCACACTGGCATGCAGCACGCTATACAGTTGTAATTTTCTATGCATTCAGACAATGCAACCACATGTCATCCGACCTGAAATCCTCTCACCCACAACCACTCATACCCTTTCAGATCTGAATCCAAGGCCCAAGATCTCATAAAAAACCTAAATTTTTCACTAGATGAATGGGGGGCAATTTTGGGCAAACCGGGAGGGAAGAAACGAGAGACACTAAGAAACAAAAGCAAAATAAAAACCTGTATGCTGGACCTCAACCCTGCACGCTAAGCATACAGCCTTCATGCTGTGCCTACAGTTCAAACCAGCACACTATCATCCCTCCACATTCACCAGGGCTCTTCGTCTGCCTTGTGTCAGATCCACAACTGCGTTAGACTGGTGCATTGTAACTTTCAATTTCGCAATAATATTACCACATTTCTTTTGCTAAGATTTGTTACAATGTTTCGTTCATTATTGCATGCTTATTATTTACTTTCTTGTACGTTTACACTCCGTTTGATGTTAGTTACGCTGTTTACATATAACCCAGTGTACAGAATATTAGTGTACGTTCGGGGAAATCCTTGTTTGATCCACGTGCAGACCATTCAAGGTACTCTGCCTTCGTTAATTATAGCTTGCTCTCAAGCAAAGGTAGGGTCTTCTATGCTTGTCCAAGAATCTCCTGGTTTCTGTTTCATTCCAGCCGGAGACTGACGATTTCGAACAGTACAGAAAATGATGCTAGAAGGAGGGCCTGACTTGTTTTTTGTTTAAATGAAATGCTAATCACGTGACCTGTTCAAACGCAGTGTTTACGCTGCTACAGGGTTCATGCTGCTACAGGGTTTACACTGCTACAGTGTTCACGCTGCTACAGTGTTCACGCTGCTACAGTGCAGCTACAGTGTTTTTTCAACGAAAACACACAAAACACATCCGTTTCAAAGTCGAATTCACTGGAATTCGCACCTAACTTCAAGTCGGTCTAAGTGCCAACTGTCACCAACATGGATCACCTAGTCCAATGCATACAATACACACAACATAACGATTCCAAGATGACTTCCTTTTACCCAAGATCACCATCCGTGTATGAGTACGGTTCATAATTTCATACTTAGCCATATTTTCTCCCATTTACGCTGTACACGCTGGACAGTTAGAAAAATTTTCAGTGTTCACACGCCATACACTCTGTATACTTAGCCCAAAACACACTTAGCACTTGTTCGCCAACTCGTACGCTGCCCTGTCATACATCACCATGGAACCATCCCAGACCTCTAATGCACGCACCTTCATAATCCTCACACAGGAACAATACAACTACATCTGTATGAAGATTCAGGCCAACTTTCCCATTGACCACACAGAACAGGAGGCAAAATGAAACTTCGAGCGTATATACATGGGAGGTCATGAATTCATCCCCTCTGTATATGACATCATCCCCCTTTCTGAGCCTAATCATAGGCTCATCTCCCAACTCCTTCTAGCAAGAAGCCAAAACACACGGTGACCCACTGAGGAGCCCCAAAACCAACATGATGTAGATGACTTCGAGGCACAATTTGAACTAGAGGATTCATACCACACCCTCAGTCCCAATGCCTACATGAACCCATCACTCCATCCTCGCATGGGACAGATGGCCACTCACCAAGTATTAATGAGCATACAAGAACTGGTATCCCAACAGAGATTACCCACACCCATCTCCACCAAGTACATACCTCACACGCAAATGCATAGGGCCACTTTCACTACATCGACCCTGCACATCTAGGGTAACACTTCACAGTTTGTGGCTAGGCAAGGAACCATACCCCTTGTTCAACAACCCACTCACTTCAACATGCCACACCCCACAACCATAACTTTGAACATTGCTCCACAGCAACAAATGACAACCCAACAACCTCCCCAACCAAGTAATCTGCCTACCGCTCAAGAGTGGGCAAAAGCCAAACAAATGATGCAAGCATTAGCTGAAGAGGTAAAGCACCTCAAAACGGCAAACATTGAACAAGTTAAAGTACTAGACTTCTATCACGATGATCCAATTAGCCCTTTAGTGCCACCGTTAGCTTTGCCCAAGGGAATCACACTTCCACAGCTGACCAAATACAATGGGAAGGGAGATCCAAATGCTCACTTAGTCACATTTTGATCAGAAACTCTATTACTTCAAGCTTGGCCCCACGCAATCTTGTGCGTGTTTGCTATGTCCTTAACAGGCATAGCCTTGGACTGGTACCGAGCCTTACCTCGTAACTCCATATCCTCTCTTGAGAATCTGTTACATCAGTTCATTACCAGGTTTAAGTACAACTTGAAGCCTGAAGCAACCCTAGACACTCTGATACAGGTGAAACAAGCACCACTTGAGCCTGTGCAAAAGTTTATCCAACGATGGAGTGCAACCCTTAACGAACTTCATGAGCCCATCCCTGAAAAGTATTTGCTTACAATTCTGAAGGGAGCTGTGAATGACTTCATTAAGTCAAAACTATACTACCTAAGTGCTCAAACGTTGAGCCAAGTATTCACACAGATCAAGAACATTGAACAAGCTGCAAAAACCAGCAATGACCCTGCCTATGTGGCTTACAAGAACCAACACATTGCCAAACAATAGACAACAATGGAAATTGTAGTTGCAAGCACAAAAACAACAAACACCAGTACCAATCCGCCTACAACAACAAGGGCCACCCCAAGGCCCAACTTTTAGTGCAAGGATCACTCTAAGTATACGTCGCTACCCACGTGACCCTCTAAACTACTAGAGAAACTCCTTAGAACTGGGCAAATCCAATACAAACAAGTAGCAGAAAATGCCCGTCGAAGACACGATAGGTACTGTGAGCTACTGAGGAACCCCACCTTAGCAGCACCAAATGAGCCCTCGGTCCCATGACACTTCAAATTAGATTAATTCTATCACTACCACCAGATGTCCAGTCATAATATCGACAACTATCAGGCATTACAGGATGATCTACAAGTAATGATAGAACAGGGCCAACTAAACATCAACACCCTGAATCAACCTAGCATAGATTATGCCTCCTATGTCATAAACTCCATTGGCATAGATAGTAAGCCTAAACCTGTGCGCCAACCTTTTGTGATCCATGTGCCTCCCAACAAGGCAACAAGCCCCTTTGCCTCCACTAGTAAGGGGCCTCCCATTGTCATCAAGGTGCCACCTAGAGCATCGACGACATCCTTCGTGGTCAAAGTACCACCACCTCATGCGTTCACTAAGATGTTAAACTAGCCAGATGCAACACAATCCCAAGCACCGAAGACACCCTTTGTGGTCAAAGTACCATCACAGTCGTCCGCTAAGATGTTAAACTGGCATGTTGCACCAACGACAACAATAAAGAAACATTTCGTTATCAAGGTGCCACAACAAGCTAGTCAAACAACAACAACACCTCCTAAACTCCCATTTGTCATAAAAGTGCCACCATGCGATGGCCCCTCACTTACCCTGAGCCCAACCGTAGGAAACGTCTCAACCTCTTCTCCCTCAAGAGTTAACCTTGCCAACAACATGGATAAGCCTACCAAATGGTAGTAGAAGAGGATAAATAAACAACGAACAACACCCACAGCTGAAACAAAGGACACACCTCGTATACAACAACTGAACACTAGGGGCCCTGCCCCTAATCCCAAATAAACCAGGCCCAAGCCCTCAACCCATATAGAGGCAACCAACACAATGGCAGACAACATAGACTTTGTAGCTACACTGGCCCAGATGAAACAAATGCTCAAACAAATGAACACAACCATGAGCTTATACGATTTGGTCATGACATCATTAGCTCATCGTGAAGCCTTAGCGCAAATGTTAGCATCCATTCCTATTATAGAGGACATCCCTGCTAACATGGAATCCATCCATGCAATGATTTCACAACACACACCATAAGGATTGGGTTCAAACACCTTAGCCTTTCGTGATGATGTAGTTAAATGTAACCCTGAACGAGGGGAAGTCACAACAGCTCCATTATCGATTAGTGTACGTGTTGGGCAATGCACCATTTACAGAGTGCACGTTGATGATGGTGCAACAACAAACGTAGTTCTATACTCCGTCATCGAAAAACTAGGCATGACAGATGAGATCATGCCAACAGAAACCATGTGTTTAAAATCTTTCAATGGATCATGTATCACAGTTAAGGCCACAATCAACTTAGCCTTTGTGACAGGAGAATAATTCTCCACCAGCGCGGAATTCACTATCATAGAAGAGATGCCCAATTTCAACATGATTCTTGGTAGACCTTGGCTAGCACAACAACAAGCTGTTTCCTCACCGATACATCAAGAAATCCACCTTCCATATGAAGGTGGACAAGTCATTATACATGGCGACAACACTCCCTTTCAAGTTAACCACAACATAGAGATGTCATAGGTCTTGTGAGAGGAGCCTCTTGAAGCAACACCCACAACAACAAACACAACACCTAGAGCTAAAACGCTCGAACGAGGGGTAAAAACTGAAAGCCTCCCAGAGCAAACTACCACGCCTCCTAGACCATGTCCGACTAAGAAACAACCGAATAATCAAGACTCCCCTGCGGCCAAAGACACATCTGATCTCTGCCCATTCTTCACCTTTGTTCGTTGTGCATACGTCACCTTAGTTTGTATTGTATTAGCTTACGCGTTCTCTAATGACCCAAAAAGGCCTTAAACTAAACCATGGCTTGAAAAGGCCTTAAACTACAACCGTTTCACATTATTTTCTATTTATTGGTGCATTTTAGTTCATGTATTCTGTAGTTGCTATTTAATATTATTTTCTCTAGTAGCTTTTGTTTATAGGATCATACAGACGCACACGCATGCATCCACATAGAGCAGTCCTGGTATCATGACTTAAAATTGATACCACAGAATGTCCTGGCGTCATGACGGTCAATTAACATCATAGTGCTCTATCCGACATGACACTAAACTGTCACACTCATTCACCAAAGTCTGCTAAGACTATAAACTAGCTTGCCTCTTCATAGTCTGCCACGACTATAAACTAGCATCCTACCGTCCACTATGACGATAAACTGGCAATGTCCAACAGGTTATGACGTAAAACTAACCCACGACAATCCGCTAAGACTATAAACTAGCCAGATCATTTCTGGCATATTCATCTGCTACTGTAATTCATGACATTTCTTCATCAATGCCTGCTGCATCATTCATCACACTGGCTTTGATAACACTATTGCTACTCATTTTATTTGCCTTAAGTTTCACATGGTGCCTCCATTTGCATCAATCACATTCATGCCCACCCGATAAGCTCTTCGGATTTAAAGGTGGGTCCATTGTCTGACACTAACACTTCAGGTACACCAAATCTATTTAGAATGTGGTCTTCTAGAAACTTAATCACGTCTGATGCTGAACTTCCTCTTAGAGCTTTTTCTTCAAACCATTTAGTGAAATAATCAGTAGCTGTGAGAATAAACTTGTGAAAAGCTCTTGAAGGAGTAATTGTACCAATAAAATCCAAACCCCATTGCTGAAATGGTCTATCTGCAACTACTGGCTTTAAAGGGGCTCTAGCCCTTTTAATCTTGGGCCCATGAATTTGACATTTATAGCATTTTTGAATCTTTGAACTAATGTCTTGATACATGGAAGGCCAGTAATAACCATATCGAAGTATATGTTGCATAGTTGATTTAGGGGATTCATAAAATAGATTCAAATGATCATGAAATTGTTCCAAGATGAAACTAATTTGATCATTATGAACACATTCCAATAAAACTCCCCGAAAATCCTTTCTATATAATATACCATCTTTAACAATAAATCTTCGTGCTTTTTTGAATAAAGCTCTCTTTTGACTTACAGTTAAATTATTTGGGATTTTTCTTGTACTAAGAAATTTGAAAATCTCATCATACCAATTTCCTTCATGGGTGTCAAGTGTACACACTTCACTTTCTTTAGTCATTAACTTGGCTAGTCCCATTCCCTTAATTGTCTTGCATATTTCCAATGAAAATTTGAAACTTTGCAACTTAATAAGCCATTTTCCTCTTTTCAATCCAATCTCATTTTGGGATAGGAATCGCTTGACTGCAAGTTCAATTAACATAATGTGTACTAATGAACTTTCCAAATAATACTTAAAATGCTGAAGTGCTTTGATGACAACGAAAGCTTATTTCTCTAAGTCTGAATAATTTAACTCTGAACCTTTCAACTGATACCCAAAAAATCCAATTGGTTCATCTTGACCTTCATTATCCTTTTGTGTTAGAACAGTAGTGATAGAATCATTTGAAGCAAATGAGTATAATCAAAAATCTTCTTTAAGCCTAGGCTTTACCAAATATAGAGCCTCTTGTATAGCCTTTTTGATTTCTGATAAAGCTCTTTCTGATTCTGGTGTTTTCTCTACTAAAATATCCTTTTTTAACATACGCATCAAATGTTTGGTAATTTTAGTAAACCCAGGGATGAACTTTTTCACAAAGTTTATTTTCCCAAAGAAAGATCTAAGAGATTTCTTACTTGTGGGATGCTCAATATTCTGTACTGCTTGGATTTATGAATTTTCTATGGCAATTCCTTCTTGACATATCACGTGTCCTAATAAACTTCCAGATTTAACCCCAAAGATACACTTCTTAGAATTTAGTGAAATACCAAACTCACGACATCTGTCGAAAACTTGCTGGAGATGATCAATATGATCTTCTTTCTTCTTTGAAAATATTGTAATATCATCCAAATAAACCACCACGAATTTTCCTAATAAATCCTTGAATGCTAAATCCATTGCTCTTTGAAAAGTAGCTCCAGCATTTGACAATCCAAATGGCATTCTTTGGTAGGAAAAAGTTCCCCATTTGGTGATAAATGATGTTTTGTATCTATCATTCTTATCTACGACGATTTGATTATAACCTGAGAAACCGTCTAAGAAAGAATATGCTTGACAACCTGAGACTTTAATCAGCATCTCATCAATTCTTGGAAGTGGATACTTATCCTTTTTTGAAGCATCATTTAGATTTCTAAAGTCTACACAAAGCCTTATATCACCATTTTTCTTTCTTACTGGAACAAGGTTAGCAAGCCATGTCGAATATCGTATTGGATATATGATTTGTGCTTGCAACAACTTCTTGATTTCGGCTTCCATATCTAGTTCAAATGATGGATTAAATTTCCTTTATTTTTGCTTGACTGTTTTGCAACCTTTAATTAAAGGAATCTTGTGTGTCATCACATCTTTCCTAAAAGCTTTAAGATCATCATAGGACCAAGCAAAATTGTCCAAATTATTCCTTAGACATGACAACAGGTCTCGCTTGAAATTTTAATCTCTTTCCTTTGCAACATTCAACATCTTTGGCATCTTGTCTAACCCAAAATTCACTACCTTGAACGCTTGACTATCTGAGTTTTGTAAATCCTTTCCAGTAAGTAAATTTTTCTTGAACTCATGTTCCAAATCAATCATCCTTTTTGGAATGAAATTAGCTTTGGAATTTGATGATGTTTCAAGTATCACTTGACCCTCAAATTCTTGTTTATTCTTCATAAACCTTAGTACTTGATCATCGTCTTAAAATACTTGTAAATATCTTATATTAT
>MNCI01004881.1:271953-284825 GCA_015680685.1 Gnetum montanum | reverse complement strand
GGCAACAAGAACAATAAGAGCAATCTAAAAATCCCAAAATTACTTGCCAAGGATGATACTATCTAAACCACTAGCTAAACAATTTAAACAAAACAAAAAATGAAATGCATATCTCATAGGACCATGACAAAGAGGTTGAAATCTTTACTCTAGCAAGACATATTGCAAGGAATCATTCACAATTTCTTTACAAAGCTCTCCTCAAGACCTCAAGTATGTCTCTGAGTGAGAGCCCAAGTGTGATCCCAATGTCTTCTCAAAAGTGTGATGTATGAGACCTCCCAAAAGTCCTAAAAAAATTGAGATTCCAATTGAGATTCTTCCTTTCCCCTTCTTTTTCCCCTCCTTTGAAGCCTTTTTATAGGGTTCCAAGGTAGGTAGGGAAGTTACATATTTAAAAATATCTCACCTAAGTTCTCTCCCAAGTAACTTGACCAACCAAGTAGAAGATTACTTGCCCAACAAGTTAGGAAGCATTAACTTAGGAGGTTAGGAAGTTAGGAGATAAATATTGCTTTTGAAAAATAATTCCAATATTTCATATAATTGTTCACAATTATAGCTTTAATTACCTTTCATTTTTACTTAAAATTTGAAGAATGGTTATTGAAGCTCCTAGTGAGTTTAGAAATAAGACGATAATATAATATCTACCTTGGCATAAATATTGCTGGTACCTTAATCCTAAATATTTTATGTGCAGTTGCACCCGAATGAAAATGGCTAGAAAAATTTAAATTCGAAACACCAAGCTCGAATGTGAAGGCGCTTGGCCTGGAACTGCCATTGAATACTTCCGAAAAAGTATATCCCGCCTTGCCAGAAATTGTTGGCAACCACCACCACGGAAGAAGGCTTTGCCGCTGCATCCAGTGTCGTTGTTCTGTACATTCAGTTGCTGGAGGAGAAAGATCTGGAGATAGAAACGATGTATTGGACATATGGCCCTGGACATGGGGCTTTCGGTTGCTTGGAACTATTTTATTTTGCCCCAATTTTGCTTAGGGCTTCCTGTGTTTTTGTGTTTTTGCAGATCGTTTTTTAATTCCTACCGTAGATTTCAGGGTTAAGGGCAAATGTAACAAAGATCTGAGCATCAGAGAATTCGGCATTAGGTAAGGTAGGTTAGAAACAGCCCTGCAACGGCCAGAAAAATCTTCACACGGTGCACGCGTTGCAGGACACATCGGTGTCATCGGAGGCGGGCGGATCAATTACATAAGAAATTCGAAATTGAAACGATTTTTGCCTTGGAAGTGGAAACGCCTAAGTGAGTTCTTCTTCCACCTTGAATCCGTGTCCTTGAAAAAATTATTTTTTCTTTGTTTTTGGCACTACGCGACCAGTAGAGAAGTCATTGATTTAGGGCCAAAAGGAATAGTTGATTCTGCATGAAATGAAAGCCATTACAAGGCAAAGAGAACTTTGCATTCCCCTGCCTTGGTACCAACGCAATCCCTGTAAACAAAATGGCATTCTCCTGGACTATTTTCATTTATTTACAACAATTTCATCTATTTCCTCCCAACGCGTACAGTGGCTAGAATTGTGTTTGTTTTTTTTTTTTTGCAGTAAAAACATTATCCAAACCTTACAATAGTGACTTTGATATTTCTCATTGATGCATCCATAAACGGGATCAGCTCTTTTAGCTTTTCAACTCTTTTCATCCTTCCCTTTGCAAAGGAGCATGATGAATTTTTCTTTCCTTGATATTAACTCTTGAAAATGAAAATATTATATCTTCATTTCCTAATTTTCTACATGAAACTTCTAGTATAAAATATCAATAAGGCTCAACCATCATATATATTTTTTCTTTGAATATCTTCTATGGCTTATTCATATTTTATCACCTTTGCTATTCCATGAAATGGGTAAATGTGCCAACAGTTGGCATCCTGTACGCTGGCATGCAGTACGTTGGCATCCTATATACTGGCACCCTGTACGCTGGCACCCTGTACACTAGCATGCAGTATGCTGGCATCCTGTACGCTGGCACCCTGTACGTGGGCATCCTATACGCTGGCACCCTGTACATTGGCATCCTGTACGCTGGCACCATGTACGCTGGCACCATGTACGCTGGCATGCAGTACACTGACATCTTGTATGCTGGCACCTTGTATGTTGGCATCCTGTACGTTGGCACCTTGTACACTGGCATCTTGCACACTAGCATGCAGCACGCTGTACAGTTGTAATTTTCTATGCACTCGGACAACGTAGCCACATGTCATCCAACCGAAAATCCTCTCACCCACGGCCACTCATACCCTTCCAAATTTGAATCCAAGGCCCAAGATCTCATAAAAAACCCAAGTTTTTAATTAGATTAATGGGGGGAAATTTTGGGCAAACTGGGAGGGAAGAAACAAGAGACACTGAGAAACAAAAGCAAAACAAAAACCTGTACACTGGACCTCAACCCTACACGCTAAGCATACAGCCTTCATGCTATGCCTACAGTTCAAAACAGCACACTATCATCCCTCCGCATCCACCGGGGCTCTTCGTCCGCCTTATGTCAGATCCACAACTGCGTTAGACCGGTGCATTGTAACTTTCAGTTTCGCAATAATATTACCACATTTCTTTTGCTAAGATTTTTTATAGTGTTTCATTCATTATTACATGCTTATTATTTACGTTCTTGTACGTTTACGCTCCATTTGACGTTAGTTACACCATTTACATATAACCCAGTGTACAAAATATTAGTGTACGTTCGGGGAAATCCTTGTCTGATCCGCGTGCGGACCATTCAAGGTACTCTGCCTTCGTTAATTACAGCTTGCCCTCAAGTGAAGGTATGATCTTCTGTGCTTGTCCAGGAATCTCCTGGTTTCTGTTTCATTCCAGTTGGAGACCGACAATTTTGGACAATACAACCACTATTGTGTTTTTCTTGCACGCATGTTGGTTTTTGTAGGCCATGTAGGGTAGGTCATTACTGGCTTGCACTACCTCTTCTATGTCCTTCATTTGGGCAAAGGCTTGGCTGAGAGACTTTGGAGCTAGGTAATATAGTTTGGACTTGATGAAGTCATTCACTACATCTTTGAAGATGGCTACTAGGTGTATCTCTATTAGGGGTTCACACATTTACTCAATGCAACATTCCAGTGTTGGAAGAATTTTGGCATGGGCTCTAGGAGCCCCTGCTTGACCAACATGAGTTAGTCGAGGGTTACTTTAGGCTTTAGGTTGTACCTAAAGCATGTCACAAACTGGCTTATGAGATCCTTCAAAGAAGAGATTGAGGCCTTGGGTAGCGTGTGATACTAGTCTAAGGCATTGCCAATGAGTGACATGGGGAACACACACATGATGACATGTGGCCAGGCTTGAAGGAGCAAGCACTCAAATCGGAATGTGACCAAGTGTGCATTGGGGTCTCCTTCACCATTGTACTTGGTGAGTTGAGGTAGCGGGACCCTAGTTGGGAGAGTTAGGGGTGGGACCATAGAACTTATGGGGTCATCTCAGTAGAATTCCACCACCTTGATAGTTTCAGAGGAGGTAGCTTTGAGTTGGTTGATCTCCTCTGTCAAATTTTGGATCAGTTGGAATGCTTGATTCAAGTTTGGGGATGTGCCAACTAGTTATATTGACTGGGCTTGTGTTGGTTGTCTAGCGTAGGGTTGGATTGTTGGTTGCAAAGTTTTCTAGTTTAATGTTGTAGCAAACGATTGTTGCTAGTTTAACATCATAGTGAACAAGTTTAGTTGATGTGTTGGCTAAGGGATGGATGTGGTGACCAAGGTGGGCCACACACAAGTGGGTTGGATGGACGTTGTGGATGCCAATGAGACAAAAAAAATGTAGGATGCTTGAATCATTTGAGGTTGGGAGGTGACCCCTACATGAGCATAGGGTTGGGCAAATGCAACAATCACTTACAAGGAAGGCTAAATTGGCATGGTCACCATCTTGGAGAGGATGGATGGACTGAACTGAGGAGGGGCTGTACTAGGGAGCGGTTGTTGGAAGATGGTGTAGAGAGGGCTCTAGTGTTCAAAGTAGGCCTCATACTCATCTTCTTCCTTCTATGAGGCTTCCTCATAGGTTGTTCTTGCATCATGCTTGTTTGCATGGATGAGTTCGGACAACAACTGGTGGTAAGACTCCATGAGTGGGATTATGTTGAACAAGGAGGGGTTGTACTCTTGTATGTCTTGGTGGACTTGTTTGTAGTCCTATTTTGCCTCCAAGCCAAGGCAATCCACTAGTAATCCTACTATGATTTAGCATAAACAAAATTATCTTATTCGTGGCTTCGCGCAACATGCTTTGGGTGAATTGTGGTGTCAAATGTGTTAGACACCAACGTGGAAGGTTGATCTAGATTCATGTTCACAGATTAGGTTGTGAGAGTTGTTGTTTACAAAAAATAGCTAACTCTAAAAACTATAGAAAAATGACTAAGTCTATCGATAGTAGAAAAATGGCAAAGTATAAAATTGTAGAAAAATGGCTAAGTGTAAAAATGTAGAAAAATAGCTAAGTATGGAAACTACAAAAAATTGACTAAGTGTAAAATTGTAGAAAATTGGCTAAGTATGAAATTGCAAAAATTTGTCTAAGTATGAAACTACAAAAATTTGGCTAAGCATGAAATTCAGAAAAAATGCTAAGTATGAAAATGCAGAAAAAATGCTAAGTATGAAAATGCAGAAAAAATGCTAAGTATGGAAATGTAGAAAAAATGCTAACTATGAAAGCTGCTAAAAATGGCTAACTCTGGTGCTATGCTTGCTATGTTGCAGTTGGTTATGCTCTTTACGTTGAGAGCTAGCTATGCTCACACAAGCTACCAGAATTTTGGTTAAGTGCCAAAGATACGTTTTGGCTTTTGTCTAGCTAGGGGAATCGATGACAGGGTCCAATCTACACCAACTAGTGGTGGAGAAAGAACACAAGAAAATAATCAGAAAATGTAGCAGGAAATGGCGAGGCCCTCCTTCTATTGCCAAAACTATAATGACTGAAAACATTAGTGGCTAGAATCACTAAGGGGTCAATGAATGCATAACCTTAACGCTATAGTCTTAGTGATGTTAGTCTGTGAAGTCTAGTGCTCGTCACGATGAATCATGCCTGCCGAGTTGGCTACTATGGGTACCATGTAGTGTTTTGTAGGGCTACAATGGGGCTGTAGTGTACCATGTAGTATTCTATAAGGTTGCAACAAGGCCATAGTGGACTATGCGGTGCAAGGCTACAATAGGGCCATAGTGCATCGTGTGGTGCAAGTATGCCTTTCTATCGATGTGATGTGCTCTGGGTCTTGTTTGCCCACATAGCTAAGTGCCAAGATGCCAAGATGCCAAATGCCAAATGAAAGTGCCAACTACCCCCCCCCCCCCTGAAAATGTTCGAGGGTTTAGGGGTATTTATAGGGCTAGGGTTAGTCCAAAATGTGGAGCAAGCGCCAAGTGGTGGTGTGGTAGGTGGGGTTAGGCTCTAGGGTAGTTGGGGAGAGCGTAGCATTGACGCTTAGAGAAATTTGTTTAAGTTGATGTCCCTATGCAGGCTATGCTAGCGACACTCTAGAGCATAACACTAGGAGTTAGAAAAATTGCCAATTTGTTTCTTCCATCCCAACCTAGCTTAACAACTTCTAGCTTGACACTTAGGAAAATTGGCCACTGAGGTGCTAGGTACACTCTAGAGCATAGTAAGGGAAATGGGAGCATAGCACAACCCTTAAAAAAATTCTACAAAATTGGTCATTTGTGTGTTGACTATGTTGGCTACGCTTTAGAGTGTAGCAGCTATAGTGTAGAGCGTAGTTGCTATAGTGGAGAGCGTAGCAGCTATAGTGTTAAGCATAGCGCAACACTTAGAAAAATTCTGTATATTTGGATTGGAGATGTAGACTACACTAACTACACTTTAGAGTGTAGTCCTAGTAGTGGGAGCATAGTCCAACACTTAGAAAATTTTGCAGCTATGACCTCATTCAGATACTTAGCCAAAATTGTAGAAGATTGCTCATTAAAGATGACTGCACTCTACTGCAATGGAGAGCAAAATCTTAGCACTTAGAAAAATTTGCAGAAAGTGTAATCATTCTAACACTTAGCCAAATTTGTAGTTGAGAAGTGATAGCCCTAGTTTTTATGGTGTTTCTAGTGCCAAAAACTACAATGACCGAAAACACTGGTAACTAGAACACCAAGGGGTTGGAAGCACATAGCCGAACCTCGTGTTCGTGCAAGGGCCTTGGTGGAGGTGGAGATGAGGTGCCTTAAATAGTCTTGTCGATCAAATAGGGACTTTACCGATTACAACCGAGGTGGTGGATGCAACCAGAGGTGGCATGGTTAGCCGAAAATGCAAATGTAAACAACATGAAATAATGCTAAGTGTCAAAGTAGTGTTTCGCGATGCTAAGTGTAGAGCATAGCCATGGAATGGGAGTGAGTATAGCCAAGGGTTTCAATCAAAATGAAGGTGTCAACCTATGGAGACTACCACCCAAGCATAGTACAATATGATGATGCATGAAAAAATGTGAAAAGACCTAAGAAAAATGCAAGAAAATATTAGAAATGGGAGAGAGAAATGGAACACTACCCTAAATGGGAGTAGAGTTAACTCCAAAAAGGTCTCAGAAGGTATAGAATGTATAAAAGGTGTAGTGGGAGCATAGTCATAGTCTTGATGGTGTTAGGCCATGAAGCTTGGTGCTCACCATGACGAACCGTGCTTGCTGGGTTGGCCGCTGCGATGTACCATGCAGTGTTTTGTAGGGCTGCAACGGGGCCATGGTGTACCATGCAATGCAAGGCTGCAATGGAGCTGCAGTGTACTATGTAGTGCAAGTATTCCTCTTTGCTAGCTCTGGGTCTCATTTTCCCACAGAGCTAAGTAACAAGATGCCAAAATGCCAAATGTTAAATGAGTGCCAAGTGGTCTTTCTCCTAAAATGTTGGGGGTCTAGGGGTATTTATAGGGCTAGGGTTAGCCTAAAATGTGGATCAGGTGCCACATGGCAGTGCGGTAGGTGGGATTACAAGAAAAATTCAGAAAATTTTCTAAGTCCAGTGGTGACTAGAAAAAATTCAATTTTTTTTAAACTTTGGTTGCTATGCTCGCTATGCTCACCCCTTGCTATGCTTGACCCCTTGCTATGCTCGCTATGCTCTACAGCATAGGTATAATTTGGGACAAATGGGAGGTGCAGGAGAAATGCAAATTATTGATCTTGGTTGCTGAAGGAGTGCTGAAGCTAGAATAAAGGCCTATGATGAGCTCTAGAAGCTTTTGGAGGTAGTTCCGTGTTGCTACACTAGCTAGACTTTTGAGCATAGCCTAATAGTTAAGAAAATTTGAAAAAACTTGAAGTCTAGCATTGCTATGCTTGCTACGCTCATGAGCGTAGTAGAAAGGGATAGGTGCAAAATTGAAGTTCAATGCTGCTATGCTTGTTATGCTCATGAGCATAGTAGGAAGGGATAAGGCATAGCATGGACACTTAGAAAATTTAGTAAAAATTATAGTCCTTATTTTTGCTACACTAGCTACGCTTTGGAGCGTAGCAAGAAGGGTAACCTCAAGAGTTAAAAATATCTACCAAGCTGTTTCTTCCATTCTAATGCAAACTAGCCACTGGAGTGTTGCTACGCTCATAAGAGTGTAGTAGGAGAAATAGGAGCATAGCAGGACACTTAGAAAAATTTTTGTAGCTTGTGTCAGCATTCTAACACTTAGCCAAATTTGTAGTCAAGAAGTGAGAGTCCAAATTTTTGTGGTGTTTCATTGGCCCTTCTTTGTTGACGTTTGAAGGAGTGGCCCAAGAGACCTTGATAAAAAATTGCAAAACACCATAGTAGACATGGCATCAACATCGCTCATCAGTACTAGATTAGGTGTCATTCCATCATGTTCAAGAGTGCTTTGGGTAAGCGTATGCTAAGGGCAAAGTGTGTAGGCAATGTGAGGGAAATAAAATGCAAATAGGGGAGATGAAATCTAAACAATGATGCAAGATGCAAAGTTAGCATGGTTGACAGTGACCATGGCATGGAATGGTTTGCCCTCGAAATGTTGATCTCTCATTGAAATGCTCATGAGAGAGGTAAATTTGATTCAAGGCTGGGCTAGTTGCGAAATTAAAGTGTTGTTGATTTGCTTGGGGATGTGCTTTTCCTTGTTCTCCTTTTTTCTGTTTTTCTTTTTTCATTTTTTGCTTTTTTTCTTTACTTTACTACGAGGCAAACCTTTGTTGGGTTTGGTTTACTATTGAATGATAGCTACAAGGTATGGGCCATCGAGTAGATGAGCTTTGCTTTGATGCAATCACATCACATTTGTAGCACAAGTGTTTCCTCCCTAAGAAAGAGATGCATTACATTTGCTTAGGCCTTGACTAGCCAACAAAGGCTCCCCATGGGACAAGTTATGTTGTCTTACTTGGGTTCCATAGTTGACATGAAAAGAATTTCATATGCATCATAGTGCATATGCATAAGAGGAATGTGCAATCATGAGTATGTAAGGGATGAGAGGCTATTGGGATGAAGGAGTGGATGTGCATAGGTTGTAACAAGATGAGGGGGATGTGCACTCTTGAGTAGCTTAACTAGTCTAATCATGTACATTGGAGTGATGTGGCGACTTGCTATTGTGATAAGATGCATCTCTACATGACTGCCTCTGAGGCTTTGTTCTATGAACACAACTTTGAGAAGACAAGAAAACCACACAACATGACATGCAACTGCAAATGCCAGATGTAAAGATGTTGTAAGTGCTAGATGCAAAAATGCTCCAAATGCATCAAATGCTATGCCAGTTGCAAGTACTCAGGAAGCCAGTGAAAATGCCAACCGATGGTATGTGCTCCAAAAGATCAGCAAAATGGTGGGAGGCAATGATGCTGCAAGTGCACAAAGCTAGTTTAAGGTCTTGGCAGATTGTGGAGTGCTAGTTTATAGTCCCAGTGATGGTTGTGTGCTAGTTTAACATTGTAGTAGATGAGCTGTTGTGCTAGTTTAACGTCATGACCCAAGGATGATTTGTGCTAATTTATAGTCATAGAAAATTGCTATGCCAATTTATACTCATAATGGATTGTTTATGCCAATTTTTTGCATCATGGTGGACAAGTGCTTACCTTGCTTATGTGAGGTGTGATGCTACATGTGTAGTCATGCTATGTGCCTACAAGATCTTACAAAAATCAACTAGAAAAACAACATCAAGTGGCACCTATTGTAAATAGAGTTAAAATGTATAAATGAAAGGAAAGCAATGTGAAGAATAATAGTTAAGCCATTTTAGGTTATTGATTATTGCTAGTTTTGGGCCATTTCGGGCCATCGCAAAGGGGTTGATGGTTTAAGGTCATTTCAAGCTATACATTGCCAATTTAAGGCCATGGTGGGCCATAGGTTGCTAGTTTGAAGCCATTCCAAGTCATGGGCTAGTTTAAGGCTTTTTTTAGGCCACATGTTCTTTTTTGAAGTTTTAGTTTTATGATTTTATGTGTTTTTGATGTTTTTCAAATGCCATGTGTAAGCTAAGTTGATGAATGTGTATACAAAGAAAAAAACACATGAACAAAATAAAATGTGTGATCTAAGTGAGCAAGAAAAATGTAAATGTGTAGGCTAGTGTGATACAAACAAAAGTAGAAAATGCATGGTAAGTGAAGGCAAGGGGTAGGAAAGCACCTAATGCATTTTTGGCCAAGGAAGTGTCTTGATCAGACAATTGTTTTCTAATTTGGTTTGGATTAGGGGACGTGCAGTGCCTAGGGTCCTCTAGGAGGCTGTTGGCTTCAACTACTCATTCTGGTATGTTAAGCTTATGCGTTGCATTGGTTGCCACAGATGCATCACCAAGAAACTCCACCTTTGATACTTACTTCATGTCTATGTTGTGGATAGTTGAAGAGGAGGTGTTATCATCATGGATGATAACTTGACCACATTCGTATGGAAGGTGGCATTCTTGGTGGATGGGAGAGGAGATGGCCCATAGTTGAGCTAGCCAAGGCCTACCCAGGATTAGGTTGAAGCCTGACATTTTCTCTATGATAGTGAAATCTGCACTGGTGGGGAATTTCTCTCCTACCACAAAGTCTAAGTTGATTATACCCCTTATGGTGATGTGTGATCTATTGAAGGATTTTAGACACACAATCTTGGTTGGCCTGATTTCACCTGCTTGTTGATGATGGAGTACAAGACTATGTTTGTTGCCGCACCATCATTGACATGCACTTTGTAGATCATGCACTACCAAACACGTATGCTAATGGACAATGGAGCTATAGTGACCTTCTCTTGTTTGGGGTTGACCTTGACTAGATCATCATGAAATGCTAGGAATGTTGAACTCAATTCCTATGGTGTAGGAGGCAACATCATTACATAGATGGTGTTCTCATCTGTAGGGATGTCGTCCATAATAGGAATGGAGGCCAACATCTAAGCCAATGCTTGATGGTGAGTAGATGAGGTCATGACCAGGTCGTACAAGCTTAACATTGTGTTCTTGTGCTTAAGTGTTTGTTTCACCTAGGTTAGTGTAGCTACAAAGTCATTATCATTGGTTGTTGTGTTGGCCTTGACTTCCCCCATGTGGCTTGGTTTTGGGCTTGGATTGCTTGGCCTACTTGGGGGTAGGGATCCCAGTGTTCAGTTGTTGCTTGCTGGTTATGGCCTTTGCTTCTGTCATGGGAGTTTCAAGGCACTCATTTGTCCTCTTGCATTACCATTTATTAGGCCTACTCAAGTTGCTAGTGGGGTCAACTCTTGAAGGAGGAGAGACCGAGATGTTACCCACTATTGGGCTTCGGGTAGGTGAGGGGCCATCATGTTGTGGCACCCTTATGAAAAACAATGGTTTAGGAGTTGTTGGTATTGTGTCATGCTAGTTTAATGTCTTAACAAATGATTGATTTGGTTGCCAGTTTAACATCTTAGCAGATGATTGCTATGGGACCTTGACCACAAAGGGTGTTGTGGGTGCTTGAGGTGGCACTTTGATAACAAAGGGGGGCTCTTACTTGTGGAGGCCAAGGGGATCCTTGCCTTGTTGGGAGGCATGCAGATCATAAAATATTATTACACAAGTTTAAACTTGTCACCTACGTTGATGGATTTTATGACATAGGGAGCATTGTCTATGTTGGATTGGCTCGCTGCACCAAGCACCAATTGGTCTTGTTCTATCATTCTTTTCAAGTCATTTTTATAAAATAGGATAGTTGTTTGTACTATGATCAAACATTTGGTGGTAATGATAGTATTGTTCTAACTTGAAGTGTTTTGGGACTAGGGGCACATTTGGTGTTGTTGAGGTGGGATTCCTCAGTAGTTCATAATACCTATCATGTTTTTTGCAAACAATATCTAATACATGTTTGTATTGGATTCGCTCGACTTTCAAGAGTTTCTCTAGTAGTTTAGAGGGTTCCATTAGTAGCAATGTATACTTTGAGTGGTCCTTGCACTCAAAGTTGGACCTTGGGAAAACCCCTATCGATGTAGGCGAGTTAGCATCAAAGTTGGTGGCTTTGTAACAATGCGAGAGTTAGGTTGTGTGCTTGCGAACCCCTCAGTGTTCTAGTTGTTGACATTTTTGGTCATTTGGGGATTTGTTGATTTTCTTGGATTATTGCTGTAAATTTTATCCTATATCTACAGATGTATTATATCCTTGTAGATCTTATGAAAAATGGAAGTAAGAGTATAATAAGTGCTACCTTACCATGTCACTGGAAAGACATGTTACCCATGTCTGATGGTAGTCCTCTAGTAAGGTCAACATAGATAAAAAATAACATCAATGCACAAAATAAATTTCTAGGGGTCCCACTAGAAAGACATGTTACCCATGCCTAAAGGTAGGTAGTTTCTTAGAAATTTCAAAAATAAAATAAAATAATAAAGTTCAATAAATAAACTCATCCCTTCAAAAAAATGCCAAGTGATGATACTCCTTGCAGAAGTAATAGTTTTATGCTTGTGAATCTAAGAGGTGAAACAATATGATGTCATTGGACAATGGTTTGGACTTGGTTTGAATCTTGGATAGAAAGGCTAATGATTACTTTAACCACTAATAAAATACAAAAATTCATTATGCCTATGGTAAGACACCTCACATCCTAATTTTAGCAATGCTTTCCATAGTCCCTCTCACCTCACTATACAATTGCTCATAACTTATGATTTTTTGTAATATAGTGTAATTTTTCCAACCTAGTGATACTAACATGTGTTTTGCTAGATAGGCATGCATTAAATTCAACTCCTTGAGTGCCTAAGGACACTTTGAGGCATGGTTATACAAGGGCACTAAAGGTTGGAGCCTACTTTGTGGAGGATCCACTTGTATAACTCTTGTATTTCATACTTGGTAAGCAATTTTACATCATCCTGTGCCTTCCAAAAAAAATGAAATCAATAAATACTTTCCTTAGCAATCTAATAAATCCATTCATATGCCAAAAATTTATTACCCATCTCTTATCCATCTTTTCTCTTTCAAGAACTTTCATAACTGACATTCCTTCTTTATGAACTTAACAACATCCAATTATTGAATTTTGAGCATCATAGCTATTATACAACCCTCTAACATTACTTACTATCTTCCTACCATTCAAATTGACTCATTTTTTCCATCATAAAATACTCACAAAAGTTGCAATTTTCCAAGGTAACATCGTTGATACGATATATGAGGTCCTCATACATCATTGATTCGATGTTGTATCAACAATGTCACATCATAAAAATAATATATATATATGTGATGAGTTAGAATTTTTTTTTTATTTTTTCCAATTGCCTTAAGAGTTTTTGTTTTTCTTCTATTGAGCTCTAACATCCTAACTTCTACAAGCC
>MNCI01004881.1:206555-271139 GCA_015680685.1 Gnetum montanum | reverse complement strand
GACGGGGGGTGCGTGGGGGTAGGGGGGAGGTGACATTGAGGAAAATTTGAGCCAAATTTTTTGAAAAATTACGAAACTCCAAAAGATAGTTTAAGGGAAAGTAAGATAGGTTATAAAGGATAGTATTATGAAATTAATAAATAGAAGCCAAATAATTCAATATATTTTCCTAATAAAACATTCGAATTAATCCTAAGGTACTATGAGCCTAAAAGAATAATAAGTGAGAGGTCATGAAATCTAAAGGTACGACATCTAAAGGGTTTCTTTTTGAAAATTTCTCTAACTCTATGGTCAACACTTGAGCTAACCAAGGGTATGACTAAGGTAAAGACATATTCAAAAATGATATGAACAGTTTAATAATCTTAAATCCTTATTGATTGCAGATGCCACCAAAAAGAATACTAGAAGGAGGACCCTTACAAGGAGGAATCAAAAGACCAAGAGGCCAAGGGAGAGGTTGCATTAGAGAACAAAATCCATTGATAGAATAGGCAGAGTAGGAAGTATAGCCTTTCATCATTCATCAAAGAAAAATTTCTATTGAACACTTTGCCCAAGCATAGGCTGATGCACCATAGGTGCTTGAACTAGGACAATGCCTCATGTTGTTGCCTAAATGCCTCTAGGTCATTCAAGAAAAGTCCATCATGTCCATAGTAATTATGGAACTTAACTTTGGCCCATTTATGAAGTTTGCCCTAGATGCCATTAAAACCTAACTCCAATCATCTCCCTTGTGGTCCACCTTGATAACACGTGGAGAATGGTACCTAGGGAAAACCCTAAAATTTTGACAGAATAAATAAGCTTATGCTATAGTGAAGATCGAGGGAATTTCTGTATCATACTTAATGGAGGCGATAGCCAAAGCCCTCAATTTGACAAATGAAGGGGCTAATGTCATGAAAACATCAACAAGGTTTGACATTGATATGAAGAGATTGTGGCTACACATAGCCTATGTCAAGAAAGATAAGGAATATAGTGTGCTAGCTACAGAAGAGAAAATATATTTCAAGATTGGCACCTACCACATGTTCTCAACTAAGAGACTTAATAGAATATCTACTTAGGCAGAAAAAGGAAGTGCCATTCTGATGGGGAAATTCAATGCAATCATCATCCATCTGTACTTCCTTGAAATCGAAAGGCGATTTGAAGAGAAGAAGGCAAGGAAACCTACACTACCATTCCCCTGCCTAATTAGGAAGCTATATGAGTAGGTAGGTATTTTGAGTTACACAAATGATGTTTTAAGAAAGGCTCAAAATACTTCATATGCTAAAATGTTAGAACCCATGTTGCCAAAGAAAGATCAGCTGGAGAAATAAGCAGACATTAAGGAAGCTAGAAGTTCAACTCCTACTGAAACCATCCAAACTACTATACAACAACAACAAGTAGGACCTAGTAGCCAATAGCCAACTAATCAGTAGTAGCAACAACAAAAACAACAAGTTCCACTACCACATATGCAAGATTACATATTACAGAGACATTTAGGTGGGGAACATAAGAGGGGGCCAATCTCTATAAGGTAATTGAAGATGTACTTAGTTCCATCATATCAATAGACCTTGCTAATGGCCAAATATCATTGTAGTTAGGAGGAGGGAATGCTTGGTCACAATAAATTTTTGGAAATGTTACATCTTTTCAAGTGATGCTAGAGACTAAAGAAGGAGCCACGGTAGCGGTTATATAGCATTAGGATGCAATGAGAGCTATTGAAGTGATTGCTAATCACATTAGGGAGTCTTTTAACATTCTTGTTGTGACACTAGTTGATCTTTCATGAGTAAGAGATGCTTAAATTCTTGTTGGTTCTTTAATGATTCCTGCTGAACATGAAGATGTATTCAACAAACTACCATAAATAGGGTAACTTATGCAAAATATCTTTGATATCCCTAGTGATATCATTGTCATTTAGTTTGATTTGATAGCCACCAAAGGAAAGTTGGTCATGGTAGAGACTAGGGTAGAACATGCTAAGAACAAAGCTCGTAGAGCTTATGACCCTAAGGGTAGAAAAGAGAGATCCAACATAATTCATTATGCCTGATAGACTAGAGTAATTTGAATAGACCAAATTGATCACCTCATTGACCATAATTTGTAGATGAAATGTGAGAAGGAGAAGATACTGTGGGATGCCTCAATGACTGAATCATAGACATATGCACATGCCAAGGCACTCACCACCCTACAAGAAGAAATAAACAATTAGTTGTAGATAATTTTCAATTGACCAATGTGAAGAAGCAAAAGAATGTCCTCAAGGAGAGCATATATAAACTCTGAGAGCAACTAGTATGGGTCAACCAAGGCATGAGTTGCTTGGTTAGAGAAAACAAGACATTGTTAATGGAAGAAGTATATGTTATTCATCAAAAGTCTACAATTGAGATAAGTGCATGGAAAAATGAAGCTAAGAAGCATGAGAGGATCAAAGAGCATTTTCATGATCAAGTGGACATGTATAAGTAGATTAATAAGAAAGAAATCTAGATGGCTAAAGCTAAGATCAACTCAATTTTAGCACAAAATCCAGGCTAGCAGCCAATCTTGGATAGCCTAGCCCATGTCCACCAAGTTGAGATCAAGAATAAAGACTTGTAGATCGAGGACCTTAAAGAATACATGGGGCTAGAAAATATTTGATATGCTAACTTGGCCTTGTTGATAGCAGGCAGGCCTAGAAATGAATTAAAACAAGTAGCAGTAGTGTACGCCTTATATGAAAAATAATATGCTAACAAAAAAGATGCTTCATAGAAGTTTCTTGTGGAAAATTCAAAATAGTGAAAGCTAGCTACCAGGGCCAGAAAGATGTTGTAGCTAACTTGGCTAGAAGAATGTCAAATTATCAAGAACTACGGAAAATGGCTAAAGCATTCAAAGAAGAACAATGATAGTTTGTAGTGTGGTATGTTAAAGAAAATCAAATGTTTCGACAACTTCCATGTCCATGGAATGTAGCATCCTCATCACATGTTGGACAATAGGCATGGATGGGACATGATCCCTAGACAAAAGAAGAAAAACTTCAAGAATTGCTAAATAGATACCAATTTAAGAAGCCTAATGATAAAGGGAAGCATTTGATGAAAGAGCCTACACCGTTGGGAACCTAATCTACATTGAGCCACTTCCAATTTTTACTTTTTTGTCATATACTTGTGACAATTTTGTACAAACACCACTATGGCATTCAGAGTCATGTAAATAGTAGATGGTCATGTTTTTTCAAATCTACCTCCTAATTTTGTAAGGGACTCTATCCTCATTTTTTTAAAACTTGAGGATGACTTTCCAGTTAGTCATGAAGGTATGATAAAGTCAAGTTTTTACACAATAGTACATTGTTGATCTAATGTCACAACACATGATATGTCATTGTTGATATGATGTCCTAGCATGTGTGCAACCTTATAAATACAACACTTGGACACATGATTAGCTAACTTGTTATTCACATCATAGCTGAACTCTTGTAGTTTCATTTCTTGAATTTAGAATTAGTGATTAGAAAAGTAGTGTGATGTGTTGTAGTTAAATGGAGTCTTTGTTTGAGTAGTTTGTACTTGGGTATAAGTTGTGATTAGACATAAAGACAAAGACTATTTTATGTCATTGCAGCATTCCCTTAGCTTACTATTCTCACTTAGCATAATGTTTATTTCTTACTTAGCTTAATGTATCTTTCTTTATTAGCATAACACTTTACTTTTCCAAGAACATTATCTTTACTTATTAATAGTAAGTAGAATGGATATGACTAATTTCAAGTGTTAAGTGTGATTGTTTGGTAATCCCAATAGTATTATCATTTGGTTTTCCCAGGAGCATGATACTTGGTAACCCCAATGATGATTACATTAGTCCAAGACATGTCTAGTAAATCAGGAATGGTTATCCATCACTAAAGGCTACAATAGCTTTACTTACTTGTCATTACTTAGACTTAGCAATTACTTCCATCTTCATTATGTTTATGCTTAAGAGTTATTTGAGCCCAAACAACATCATCTGATCATATGCCTCTAAACCATACAATTAGATTTTACTAGCTTGAGTGGGAAGATAGTGATCACGAGGTCAATTCAATTACTAGCATATCAATATTGAGCATTAATAGATTACAATTGAGCTATGCATGAATACTTGTAACTTGTATGGTTGGGTGTTGGATTGCTCCACTGCTCATCATTATAATTTATCTAGAATAGAAGCCATTCTAAGGGCCTATTTGATTAGATGATTTTGAAGACATTAAAATGATGGAGATGGTGAGTTTACAAATGTATGGATCTCAACATATTACACCTTGATTGGAAAAATCTGAATAGAATCTAAAAAAAATGGTGAACCTAACATGAATATGAAGATTAATCTAGGTAAACCTTCATGAAATTAAGTGAAAATAAATAATTCTCTTAATATAATGGGTGGAATTTATCAATCTAGCGCTTGGAGAATCAAAAAACCAAGCATTCCCTAAGTCTTCCTTTAATTTCTATATTTTTTAAGTTACATAAATGAGAAAAAGTTTTGTAACTTACAATAATTTACTCTCAATTATGGGTTCTAGTGGATAATGTTGAGTTATAAAGTTCTAATTGGACTATATATATTGGAAAAATATGACAATTAATAGAAATGATTTCAACAACCTTTTGAAGTAATATGGATAAGGAAAATTTTTACAAATTATAATAATAAAAATTTTTTCAAATTATGCTTTTTTTCCATCTCAATGATTATAGTGTTTGGATGCTATTATAGACAATATTTTGTGTTTGGTCATGAATGAAGATATGACTTATGGATATATTGTTATTTTTTATTAATATAATTTTTAAAAATATTTTGTAGTCTACCATAACAATCCTATAATTTTTTTGTTGTTGTTTTTATTTATTTGTTACAACATGCAAACTTTTTACTAAACTTTTAAAGAAACATGAAAGAGGGGAAAATTTTGTGAACCACTATGGCAATTATTACATTTTTCAATGGTGTAATAAAATTATAAATATAGTTTCAAGAAAAAATTATAATAGTGGACAAAAACTTCAAAGTATTATACTAAACTTTACTATGGAAATGATGCTAGTGAAATTTCATTAAGCAAGCTACCAAAAATTTACAAAATATCATGCTATAATTTTGGCTCTTTTATCCTATCTATGATAGGTTGACCATTAATGTCGGTAATAGACCCAAGTTATGGGTTCAATTTTAGTTGGTAGCACTAAGGTATAAAGTTCTATGAAAGTTTCATGTTGGCTATATGTCTAAGGGATGCATATAGTCGAATGTGTATTGGAATCCTACAATAATTTAAATATAGGTACACCTTAGGATATATAGTCGAATTAGAACTTTATAGCTCAACATTGCCTACTAGAATCAAACCCATGACTTGGAGCTTTCAAATCAAGAGTCTTACCACTAGGTTGACACCTCATTAAGGGATGTATATAGTTGCAAGGGAGGTGGTGGGATGCATATAGTTGGGGGTGTTGGAACCCCAAAAAAATTGTAATATAGTTCAATTATAACTTTATAACTCAAATTTTCTTACCAAAATTAAACCTATGACTTGAAGCTTTCAAATCAAGAGTCTAACCACTAGGCTTAACACCTTATTATTTTGATTCCCACAACTATCCATTAAGGTAGGCAAAGGATTTGATAATGATTCTACTAAGTTTTTCTTTTAAAAAACTTATGGTGGTGTTATCTTGATGTATTTATTCTATCTATGATGGGCTTACAGTTAAGATAAGTAAAAGATTTGATAGTGGGTTATCTACCTGATATCATAGTCTTGAACATATATTTATATCATGTCAACAACTATCATAGAATATTTTTGGCTAAGAGCTAAATGCTTAAGATCTTATCTTGTCCTTTTTGGCTTAATGTTGTTGTTAAAAGTTATAGTTTATAATAAAGCATGCCTTATTGGTGCTTTGAAGGTTTTTTTTTTAATTTGGAAAAGGGGCTAAAAATGTGTGGAGATCCTTATAGGTTCTATGGTATCTTAATCATTATCCAAAAAAACTACATTACCCTAAGTTCTTATGAATTGCATCACAAGGATATTTAGGCTTGTTGGAAAGGCTTTGACCTCTTTGGCTTAGGCATTTTCCTTTCTCTACAGAGTAAGGACTTAGGCCTAGATATGTTAGAGTAAGAATGTGTCATAATTCTTTTTAAGGAAAATGATGTATGTATGTACATGTGAGTACTTTATATTGTTATACACACATATCTCTCATTAGTCCTATCACTTATATGTTTATTGAAGGTGTATGTGATACATGTCTAACATATGGATCAATGTATATGTGTACACTTATGTTGTGCTTGCAAGTGCTATGAACTTTAAGACATAGTCCATCTTAAGTTTGTCTTCCTTACCTTGCTAATTTGGGACTTAAGGGTGGTGATGTATGGTACTTTCAAAGGTAGCACTGTAATACTCAATATCAAAGCCTAGGTTTTGGATTAAGGTTCATTTCCCATGGTTTATGTCTTTGGTTTATGACTTAGGATGATTACCACAATGACAAAAAAGAGTAAAAAGAATTATAACTTTGACATTGTTCTTCCTGGTCCTAATTCTCACACATGACCAGTTGGAAATGATAATTTGGAAAATGAGATGTATGAAGATGAAAGTGTGCATGGGAATCAAGATGTGGAAATGCATGATGAAAGGAATATTAATGAATCTTTCTTTCAATAATATCTAGGAGCTATGGAGCTAGCTATTGGAGGGCAATTATGTGATCCTATGTAGCTTTCCTATTGTTTAGTCAATGAGGATGGTTCAAGAACTTATGGACCCAAAAAATGTTTCCTACCTACAAGAGCTAAGTTTAGGCATAAAACAAAAGCATTATATGGTCTAAAAATTTGTGATTTGGAACTACGTGGAGCAAATTGGGGATGTTATTGATGACATATTAGTCTCCATGAAAGACCTCCTAACTAAAGTGATGAACCTAAAAGTAGAGAATGAGAATTTGAAAAATCAACTTGTTATCTAGACAAAGGCACTTGTGTCCAAAATAGGATGGTCTACATCAAAATTATGCCAAAGATCCAAAATTTTGCAAGATTGATCATGATCACAAACTCGTTGATGTCTTTCTCTACAAATTGAAGAGGTTCTTAAAAATGCACACGTACCTTGAGGTAACCCAAGTTAGAATCACTATCTAATTTCTAGGGAGAGAGGCATAAATTTGGTAGCTTAGCATTATCTAGAAAATGAAATTTGGAATATCTTGGAGAAAGATTGAAATGTGGAAGGATCTCAAGGAGGCCCTCATTGAAAACTTTTGTCTAAGAAATTTTGTTGACAAAGCTTAAACAAAATTAAAAGAGATCTAGCAAAGTAGATGTTTGAGGATTACCTCAAGAAGTACCAAGAAGTGGTATTGTAGATACTTGTTATTAATGAAGATTCCAAGTTTCAACTCTTTTTAGTGGCCTTAAACCTTAGGCCTAGCAAGAGATCAGAACTCATAAGATCAAGAAATATAAGGAAGCAATTAAGTTAGCTACTAGTTTAGTGGTTGACATGAAATCCCAACATAGGAAAAGAATGAGGTAAAATTACCCCAAAATGGCAAAAACTATAGTGATGTATTTGGTTATTTTAGTGGAAAGAATTTCAGTAGCAGCTTTCAGGGTTTATGCTCTATTATTTCCCCTAGTTCTTGAGACTCTTATGAGGGTAATGGGAATTGTTAGGCTTCTGAAGATTAAAACAAGTTTGGAAATAAGAAATTATGCTTTAGAGGTTTCTTGAATAATCCTCCAAAGAGTTTAGGCATAAGATGCTTCATTTGCTTAGGAAATCATGTTGCGTGAGATTGTCCTCAAAACTCGAATCGATGTCCTTAAAACTTTAACTAATGACTAGCTAGAAGGGGATCAAATGGTAATTAAGGATTAAAAACTCTTCAGTATTAATCTCAAGTTTTTTAATGGGTAATTAATGTCAATGAAGATGGAGAAAAAATTAAAACCTTGGGTGTAATGGAGTATATCTCTCAGAGCTTGATAGCAATATAATAGAATATTTAAGAAGAGCATTTGAAGCAAGGAACCAACTTGCATTTAATCCACATGATCTTGGTGTAATTTTCCTTAAACAATGTGGATACCTTAGTTAACATAAGTGTTAATCATAATTTTCTAGCACTAAAAATTTCTCACACCCTTAATTTGTAAGTAGAGCTAATCTCAACATCCTATAAGTTAGCTAAATCCCATCTAATTTGATGCACTAGGATGGTGAAGGAAGTCAATGTAAAGGTTAGATAGTGTAGTGGAAAGTTAGATTTTTCAATCCTAAAGATTAACTTCATCTAAGTTATTATTGAACATAAACTCTTGAAGAAGGTAGAGGTGTTAGTGACATTCTATCTAGATGTCTTATATCTTTTGCATGAGGAATTACCTTGGATGGTGAAAACCTCTTCACTAGGTATCATTAGCACACTTCATGACCTCTAGATTATGTCCTTGATGGTGATGAAAAAGATAACCTAGGATTCAACCTAGCAAATGTACTTACTAGTCTTGAGAAAGGTAGATGATTCTCATGAGGTGGATGTTTGAATTTAAGAATTTCTTTAGAGATATAAGGATATGATGCATGTGGAGTTACCAAAAGAGTTACTAAAATGACATGTTATGGATTACAAAATTGAGCTATTTCTAGGAAGTGCATCTCCTAAGAAACATCCATATAGATTGATTGCTCGTGAGTTGGGTGAACTAAATAAGCAACTCATGAGTATTTTTAAAAATAATTATATTAGACCCTTAAAATCTCCATATGGAGCTCTAGTATTACTTAGAAAGAGAAACTATGGGATACTAAGATTGTACTATGATCATAAACTACTAAAAAAATTCTCTATAAAAAATAAGTATTTGATACCTTTGGTGTCTGAAGTGTTCGATTAGTTCATGAAGGATAAAGTTTTTTCTCAACTTGACCTTTGTCAAGGTTATTATCAAGTATGCATATCAAGAGGGGATGAAGAGAAAATGATATGTGTTACTTGATATGACTCCTAAAAGTAGAAAATCATGCCTTCTCAGTTGTGTAATTCTCCAACTTTATTTTCACACTTATAAATGAGGTGTTTCATCCATATATTGACAAGTTTATGGTGGTAAATGTTAATGAAATTCTTATGTACTTCCAATTCATGGAAGAGCATCTTCACCACTTAGAGATGATGTTCGTCAAATTATGAGAGAATGAATTGTATTTCAAATGAAAGAAATTTAAATTTTGGAAAGTAGTATTGAAATTCCTTGGCTACATCATTACTGGAAGTATGGTGAAACAAGACCCAAAGAAGGTTAAGGTCATTGCCACTTGGCCTATTTCAAAAGATGTACATGAGCTATACCAATATTTTGGGTTAACTAATTATTATCAAAAGTTTGTTTGGGGATTCTCGAGTTTCACTACCACCTTGACCAATTTGCAAAAGAAGGACATCCCTTAGAAGTAGGATGACAACTGTTAGGAAGCTTTTGATATGAACAAGATGACTATCACAATTTAAGCTATTTTGGCCCTTCTTAACTTTTATAAATCATTTGAAGTCCATACTAATGCTTTGTATGGAATGATTGAAGGTGTATCTTGGAAGAGAATTACCTTGTAGGGTATGAATCAAAGAAGCTGAATTTGACAAAATAGTTATGGCTAATGGATGAAAAGGATACATTTACCATTGTGCACTACCTTCACACATGGTGACACCACCTTTTGGATGGTCCTATGATTGTAAAAATTGAAAATATTGTAGTAAGCTACTTGCCCACACAATCCAAGTTAAAGTTGAAGCAAGCTAAATGGTTGAGTTTTCTCTAAGAGTTCAATCTTCAATTTGTGTGTTGACTAAGTAAAGAGAATGTAATGGTTGATGCATTGAGTTGTCATGAACAAGTATGTTTAATGAAGGTTATGGGTCAACTCAATAGCTTATGGGTCAACTCAATCGCTTTGGGATGATGGTTGATCATGAAATCAAAGAAAGAATGTGAGATGAATTGCATCATGACCAACATGGTTAGGAGTTCTTGAAGGTGGTCCAAGATGGTGATAATTTGAATTTCAATGAATTTGATGACTTTCTTGTGTTTAAATAAATAAGAATTTATGTTTCAAATTGGAATGCCTTGCATTCTCAAATCATCAACGAATGCCATAGCACCCTTTGTGCAAGTCATTTAAGGCATAAAAGGACTATACAATAGTGGAGTGTAATTTCTATTTGTCAAATTTCAAAGTTGATGTGCCCAACTTTGTGTGTAGGTGTGTAATATGCTAGCAGGATAATAGTTTCGATGAGAAACAATGGGGCTTACTCTACCTCTTGGAAATTCCAAAGCTTCCATGAGTAATTGATTCCATGAATTTTATTATCAAGCTCCCCATAGTACAAGGATTTTCCAACACCCTTATAATTGTGGATAAGTTTTCTAAGTATGTCATTTTCATTTAGTGTCCAACATCTTGCACAACTAAGAATGCCACATCCTTATTCTTTGATCATGTTGTTCAATACTTTGGGTTTCCAACTAGCATTGTGTCTAATTGAGACTTTCATTTCATTAGATATTTTTGGTAAAAGTTGTTCAAGATGATGGACATAAAGTTGCATATTTCTTTTGGATATCATCCTCAAATTGATGGTCAAATAGAATGAGTGAATTGAATTTTAGAAGAGTATATGCAATCTTTCATCTAATTTTATCAAACCAATTGGATGACTTTGTTACCCATTGATGAGAGCGGTTACTCTAGCAGTTTATTCTAATTATTAGATCAATTAATCTAGCAGTTTATTCTAATTATTATAACAGTTAATCTAGTGGTTTATTCTAATTATTAGAGTAGTTACTTTAGCAGTTTATTCTAATTATTAGAGTGGTTACTCTATTATTAGAGTAGTTGCTCCCAAGCCTATAAATACAGTTCCCAGGCACACAATTGGAAAGGAAGTCTTTTAGTAGTCAAGTAGAGAAAATCTTGTAGTCTGTTTGAAAGTTAGAATATTTTCCAAGTGCCCACAGTAGGAGATCTAAGTGTGGATGGATCTTTATTTGAGCATTGTGTACTTGAGCACACCTTGTGTACGACAATAAAGATGAGCTCTTTGAGGGGGGGTTGCAGCACTTGAGATTTGTTTTCTTACACATTTCTTTTATTTTATTTTCTTATGCATTTATTTTATTTTATTCACTTTACATTTCTATTATTAGCACAACAATTCATTTTGATAAATTAAGCAAATTGTTAAATTACACAAGCACGACCACTTCGAGCATGCATGTAACGCTTGGTAACCTAGTAACGATTAGCGTTTGGTAATCCCAGCAGTGTTGCACTAGTTCAAGATGTGTATGGAAAGTGGGAATGGATGGTGATATTAGGATTAGTTAAAACCTAGTTAATCAAGAGTTAAGTTAATTTAGTCACTTAGTTATCTCTCTCTCCTTCCCTACTAGCGCAGAACATAAAAACATAAAAGCTATAAAAATCATATGCCTCAAGCTTACTTAACCATACAATTGTGACATACAGGTAAGCTTGGCAAGACAACAATCAACCAACTTGTCCTTGTCCCACAAGGGCACATAAGCATTTAGTCCTTATAATTCAATCGGATCGTGTGTGAAATGCTTGTATTCATATGGTTGAGCGTAGGGGTACCTCGCCGCTCATCATTGGTACCATTGCTGGGGACTTAGTCATTTTTGTGCTAACTAGAACATAGAAAATCATTCACATCATTGGAATGAACCCTTACGGTTGGTTAAGAAAATAATAAACAAGAATACATTGCACACTGAATAGACAAGTATGTCTCCTTCTTCGTACAAAAGCGCCTCATCGCCTAAGTCTGAAATAGTCGATGGCATAATACAGACAACGTTGATCCACTAGTCCCTCAACAAGTTCAAGTGGTATATATTCATCTCGATGAGTATATACCAAAATTCACCTTTATCCTCCATCAAGATGAACAATTTCGTTGGCGAGACTTAGAAGGTAACATAGTGCTACCTCCCGATCGTTTAGTCTCGAGCATGCTTCTTCATGCTCTCACACGAATTAGCATGCCACACTTACACATAGAATACATTGTGCAAGACCATGACTAAAGAGAATACTGTCTCACAAAGGCACAACATCAAAGGGACTTGCAATAGGAGAGACATCATAAGTCTTTGAAGGGTTAGTGATCCCAGGATGCCCCACATGTCTTAAGTGAAAATGAGGGTGGTGAACCTACCTTAGGTAGTTGCCCACACAACAATGTTCCTCCCCTTGACTTTTTCCAAGGGGTTGTGTATCAGAACCTTCATTCCACTATTCATAACCCAGGTTCTGATACCCATGGGCACAAAGGATCTAAAAAAAGGACACAAATTCATGATAAAGGTGGACATTCTGATCACAATCATGATCGGGGCCAAGACCACAGAAGAGAAGGTAGAAGACACTATCATGGTGATGGTTCTCTTTCTTCTTCACCTTCATCATCTCCTTCACCCTCTCTTTCAATATCATGATGTAGTCATAAAGAAAAAGACCATGGGGATAAAGGTAGGCAAAGTGGAAGTCATAGATGAAATACCTAGGAAAGGGGACGAGGGCACTTTAGAGAGTCACAACATAGAAGAAGGGAGAGTAGGGAACAACGTATAGGCATCATAGATGTCATGGAAAAGATGATCATGATGAACCCCTCCTCGCTACTCAAAGTATGTTGGACATAACTGAGGCTGTTAGAATTCTAACAAGGCATCAAAAAGATAGTAGGATCAAGAGATTAGAAATGAACAACATCCCACGATTTGAAGGGGAATACAACGCTAATCCTTGGAATCATTTACAAGCATTCAATGATGTGTGTGCCTTATAAAACATAGAGAACAAATGGAAAAAACTTAAGTTGTTCCCACAGACATTAGTTAAAGAAGCAGAAAGTTGGTATTGGTCTTTAGAACTGGAATCCATTCGTAGGTGGAGTACTATGTTAGAACTATTTAATGATAAGTACCAAACATACTCCTGAGCGTCTAACTTGTGAAAGCAAATCCAAGGCTGGAAATAAGGACATGAACCCTTGGATGCTACCATGGGCTGATACTATGCATTGTTACATCATTGTCCTGGCCATGATTATTCACAAAGGGATCAACTGTGCCATCTCGTGGATGATCTTAGGCATGAAATGAGAAGAACCTTTGGGACTTATGCCCAAGGAAGACTATTTGAGCTTAGGTCCCATCAAATTCAAAGACTATTGGAGCAAGTTGCTAAAGAAGAAGGTGAGCTATGGAAGAGAGAAAGTGTAGAAGAGTATAACTGAGATCCTTCCCTTTAGAAGAGGGGAGTAAGATTTTATGAGGATGAAGAAGAGTCACCACTCAAAGAGATGGTGAATAGGAAAACTTTGCCTATCCAAAATATGACATCAGAAGTTTTAGAAAAGGTAAAACAAATGTGGGATTCCCTAGACAATAGATTTCAAACTATTCTTAAAATAGTAGAGGAGTCTAGAGAGCAAGGTAGTGAGAAAAGAAAAAAGAAACAGGCTGAACATGCACATAGCAAAGGTAAGGGCAAAGTTTCCATCATTGAGAGGTTATGGATTCGGAAATAGATAATGATAGTGGATGTGAGGTATGTCAATATGACCATCCTAAGGGATGTTGCGCTATAATCTCACATCTACAGGAGTCTGGGGTGTATGCACTCAACCCACAATTAACCAAAAGGAAAACACCTCGAAGGTTATCTTATCCTCAAGGTAACCTAAGGTAGTTCCACCAACCCTTAACATATTATCCCAGTGTAACCGATTGAGCAATATCAATAGTGGCAGCACCTCCAATCATGGGGAAATCCACCACCAAGGCAATAGTATCCTTACCAGTAACCTAACCCATATGGATATTATGTGCAGTAGCCAATCTCCCCACATGACTCTATTGGACACGTCACTCCTCAACCTCACTACCAAGCCCACAAGTATTATGGGACTCCCTCTTCTAGGGTGATATTCCGCAAGCATATCATCCTTCTCATCTGGCTGCATCTCTTCCACCAATAGCTCCACTACCACCTGCTCCCATGATGCAAGGTGAAATCCCTACCCAGCCACAACAATGTAATGCCACAAGGGCTGTTAACTCTCGACCTACTATTGGTTCCAACAACCACATGAAGAAAAGACATTTCTTTAGAACCAATAGTCCAACCAAGCCCTTGCAATCACAAGCAGCTAGTTCCTTAGACACCTCAGTATCAATCAAAACTTTGGAGCCCCCTTTAGCACAATCACCACACTCAACGCATATGGTCATGCTATCACCAATTGGATCAAAGCTAGCCATCTTCCTAGGAAATTCTCTAACCCTGGAAGTCCTCTAATATACCTACAAATCACTAGAAATGAACCATGCAAGCCTCTTTTGGATTCAAGTTCCGGTGTCAACTTTATTTCTCAAGAAATGTACAAAGCCTGGAACCTGCCTCCATTGAAAAAGAGCAACATTCGTCTAGAGTTGGCCGACTAATCCATCACTATTTCGTTGGGACTAGTGGAGGACATTGTTACCACTGTTTGTGGGTGGTCATACCTAGCTGATTTCCTAGTGATTTAGATGAACAAAGATAAGGGGCACTTCCCAATCATAATGGGAAGAGCATGGCTAAGCACAGTCGATGCACACCTAGGAATCTGTGATCTTTCCTTGGAAATATCAAAGAAAAACACATTTGGAAAGATTGAGAAGAAGAAAGTTCCATGCATCGCATACTGTGACACAGGGTGTAATTGCATGTAGAGGTCATGGGTTGTGCAAAGTTTAACATTGCCTGCATGCAATCAATGTGCACAAGTGATCAACATATAAAGATGCCTATATGTAGTAGCCACATGACAAGAAGAAACCCAGTGGCTGACAGCTGATCAAGAAAGTAGTTCACTCATATGCATGGAACCAACTGAGGGTTTGACTTGTGCTTACATTGATAGCATAGACGCATTAGAGCAAGTCCACTGCCAACTTCCAAGTCTTAACCTTGAAAATATCAATTGGGGGAAGTTGGAAATCCCTGAGAAATTTAAGTAGGAGCCCCTCGAGCTAAAACCATTGTCCACCAGTATGGAATACGCATTCCTTAAAAACAGAAAATCAGGCATTATCAACGCTAAGCTTGCTCCTCAACAGAAAGAACTACTGAAGGTAATAAATAAATGGTTGAAAGCCTTCACTTGGTGATATCCTGAATTAACTAGAATAGATCCTAGGATATGCCAACATAGAATTTACACTAACCCCTCCATGAATCCTCGAAGACAACCACAGAGGTGATTGAACCCTAAGTTGAAGTAAGTAGTTAAGGAAGAAATCGAACAATTTCTCAAGGTTGGGTTCATATACCCCATTGTTGATAGCAAATGGGTTAACCCCTTAGTTATTGTGCCTAAAAAGGGAGGAAAATGGAGGATGTGCATAGATTTCAGGCTACTAAATATGGAAATATTCAAATATCACTTTCCATTGCCATTTGTTGACCAAGTCTTAGACACCATTGTAGGGCATCGCTATTATAGTTTTCTAGATGGATATAGTGGATATAACCAAATACAAATAGCCCTAGAAGACCAAGCCAAGACTATGTTCACCAGTCCTTAGGGAATGTTCGCATACAAATAGATGTCATTTGGCTTGTGCAATGCCCCTGCAACATTTCAATGATTAGTTCTAAGCATATTCCAATAGCAAACAGGGAATGGCATGGAGGTCTTTATGGATAACTTTTCCACTTATGGAGCAAACTTTGATCAAGCCTTGGACTAGTTGGAGCAAGTGTTAACAAGATGTGTAGAAACCAATTTGAGGCTCAACTGGTAGAAAAGCCATTTGATGGTCCAAGTAGGCATAGTAATAGGGCACAAAATCTCACACACAGGGATAGAGGTAGACCCCGAGAAAATCAAAATTATCCAAGGAATTACCCATCAACTAGAAACTGTCAAACATATTTGGTCATTCCTTAGACATACTAGCTACTATAGGAGATTTATTGAGAACTTTTCAAAGGTTTCCAAACCATTGGTGGAATTAACGAAAAAGGACATACCTTTCGAGTGGACCAGGGAATGCGAATTAGCTTTCCAAACTTTGAAACAGAAGCTAGTAGAAACACCCATTCTACAAGCTCCTGACTAGTCCAAACCATTCCATATCATGACTGACGCATCCAACTATGCTTTAGGAGTTGTACTTACATAGTTAGATGACCAGAAGCATCCTTATTACTTCCACTGTGCAAGTAGAAGTATTGCTAGTGCACAACTTAACTACACTACCACAGAGAAAGAATTAATGGCTATAGTGTTTGCACTAGAAAAGCTTAGACATTATGTATTGGAATATAAAGTATATATACATATTGATGAGTGGTGAGGCACCCCTACACTCAACCATAAGAATACGAGCATTACACATGCGATCCAGTCGAACTCTGCAGACTAACTACCTACACGCCTTATGGAATACTTAAGGTTAATCATTCGTTTTCTTCCCAAACTTACTTGTATTTTTCATGGTTGTATGGTTAAGTAAGTCTAAGGTATGTGATTTTTATGTCTTTTATATTCTATCGCCTATGCTAATGAGGGAAAGGGTAAAGAGACTAAATAACTAACTTTAACTAACTAAGTTCTAATGCCTACCATCAGTATCCGTTCCACTTGTCGTTCACACCCTGAACCAATGCAACCTTTTGGGATTACCAAACGCTATTTGTTACTAGGATTACCAAACGTAACGCATGTGGTCGAAGTGGTCGTATTGAATGCACTGAGGGTTGAGAGATATTAAGCCTTTAAGAAAGTAATTAAACATTTCATAATAATTAAAGTCCTATTTAGCTTAGTCCATGCACTACAAGGTTTATCCAAAAGTTCATCTTTATTTCCGTACACAAACGTATGCTCAGGTATAATATTTTCTCAAATAAAGATCTGTTCACTTTGGGACTCCTACTACAGGCACATGGAAATTATTCTAACTCTGAAATGGAAAAATGGAAAGAGTTTGGCTATAGTCTAGATCTAGATGCAAAACAAGGGAGAGCCACCTCTTATTTATAGATTTGGCGATGCGTTGCGATATCGCATACGTCATATCGCAGGGGAAGACACGATATTGTGTATATGATATTGTGTCCCATCATACCCCCATGACTGAATAAAAACTCATCCTCAAGTTCCTTACAAAATATTGGGAAGGTATGGGATTATTGACTTGAATGGAACTAATGGTGAATGGGATGACATGTGAACAGATCATCATTACAGAACATGACAAAACTGATGTTCATGACAACAAGAGTGAACAATTTATACATTTGAAATTAGGCCTTATTTGGTAGCTGAGAGAGAAGAGAGAAGAAGTCTGTTGTTTCCAACGACAAGATTGCATCTTTCGTTGTCCATTCGTAAGCGTGCCATCAATCTTGTTCCTTGCATAACTACTTCAGCATCGATCCATTCCAAGTGTTCCCTCCAAATCCCATCCGTTGTTGTATGATTGTCATCTGCACACACAACACAGTCTTATATTAGCAAGGATAAATGAATCACAATGTAGTTGATACCTTGCTTCGGTGAAAAGGTCCATTGGTTGAGTTGTGGTATGGCTGATTACGGATTTTGGAGACATAATATCGGTGACTCCTGAAGGTGTAGGGGTTAGTAGAAAATCGAAAAAATTAGGTCAAGACCCCCATGATTAAGAGCAAACCTCTAGTAGCAATAGAGTGGAGAAAGAAAAGGAATAAGAAAGATGGAGAAAAAGAGACAACTATAATGTCGATGAAATGGATGTCAAGATGGAAATGAACAAATAAAGTTGATTGCAAAAATGTTTAAGGGAAAAAAATTAACTAATGTACCAAAGAGGAATGCCAGTGGGTCCTCCCCAAAGTAGGCTCATGCCCTAAATGCCCTGACATTCCCACATTTAAAGAGTCCATAGGCTCTGGAAATGTCACTTGAAAAAAAAATTAAATTCTTAACCACAAGAATTTACCAAAAAGAAAACAATGAGTCAACCAAAATATACACTAATGATACAACCAGAAATGAGGTGAACAATGGAGAAAGAATGATGAAAATAAGAGGATGGAATGGAATCTCAAGAACAAGGTGGTGTACAACCCCTTGTGTATTTAATGATTAATGTGACTTAGTAGATCTCATTCCAAGTCTGGCCTCAACAAACCACATCTAGTGACTTCGCATTAATGCATTCAGCTAAACCATCCACTTGAAGTAATAAGAATGCTTCCACCAAAGAGTCACCAACATTCCGACGAAGCGAAAGAGGAGATAGGAAATGAGGAAGGGCTTTAGTTAGAGGGAACATTTTATTTTAGTTCCATAACCAGTGCTTGTAGCCTAAATGATTATTTTGTCTAAGGGGTGTGCTTTGAATTCCCACTTTTTTTTAATATTTATACGTGAGAACCATACCATGCAAAGACTTTGTTATTTTTATTTTCTCAACTTCCCAATAAGGTGGCAATGTCAGAATGGTAAGAAAACTCAAGAAGAAAAAATCCAAGCACTCAAGAGAACGACCAACACAAATGCATCAAATCCCCTTGAAGTCACACCCTTTTCAATCCTTGAGTCCTTCTTTAGTTTGAGAAATGCCCAGTCATCGATTCATTGATAATTCCTATTATTTTGAAGAAAGGGATTATACAGTTCCAAGCCAAGAGAGACCATAGAGATTTATGGATGTATGGATGATGTGGACTCATTGCCCGCTATATCAAAAGAACCATATCTTAGTATCAACATCATAACTTGAAGGTAAAAACCAAACATTAGCAATCAATAGAGTACAGTTCATACTACCATCCATGGAGCACTTATTGTGTGAAAAACTTAACAAAATGGATAAGACACACACATACACACACAAATAAAAGAAAAAGTACAAACGATGTTGTAAAACAAAAACAAGAAAAGTTAAAGAAATTTGTAAAACAAAAATGTGTAAAACAAAAACTTAAAAGAACTGAGGGCCTCAAATGATCAGCATAGATGGCCATCTCCCCCATTTGGTTCCATGCATATTGATGGGTTGCTCTCTTGATTAGTTGTCAACCACTGGGTGTTCTCTTGTTGTGTGGTTGCTACATACAGGCACCTTTGTATCTGAGTTTCTTGGGCGCACCAGTTGCATGCAGGAGATGCTGAGCATTCCTCCATGTCATCACCCTCTATATCACTATATGTGATGCATGGAACTTTCTTCCTCTTGATCTTTCCATAAATTTTTTCCTTAGATATTTCCAAGGAAAGATCATAGATTCCTAGGCATGTGTTTATTGTACTGATCCATGCCCTGCCCATTATAATTGGAAAGTCCCCTTTGTCATTGTTTACTTGGATCACTAGGAAATCAACTGGTATGACCAACCACACATAGTGGTAACAATGTCCTCAACTTGTCCCAAGGGGAGTGATGGACTGGTTAGCCAGTGCTAATTAAATATTGCTCTTCCTGAGTGGGGGCAGGTTCCAGGCTTTATACATTCCTTGTGATATTAAGTTGACTTTGAAACCTGAGTTAAGAAGAGCCTTACGTGGTTCATTCCCAGCGACTTGGAGGTAGATTAAGGGACTTCCAAGATCAGAGAGTTTTCTGGGAAGGTGGCCCACCTTGATCCAGTCGATAACGGTATGTGTTAACATAACCGTGTGTGTTAAGCTCTGTTGTTGGTTTGAAGGGAGCTCCAAAGCCTTATTTTTTGGAGGATCATGTACAGTCTCAACTTCTTGTGGTTGTGAGAGCTTGTTTGGGCTTTTGGTTCTAAAGAAAGATCTTCTTTTCATGTGGTTGTTAGAACTAGCATCCAGTTGAAGGTTTACAACTCTTGTAGCATTATGTTGTTGTGGTTGAGGGGGGAGTTCCCCTTGCATCGTTGGAGCAGGTGGTAGTGGAATTATCGACGTAAGAGATGCGGATGGATTCGGAGGATGGGATGCATGTGGATTGTCTCTTCCAAGAGAGGGAGTCCTAAAATACTGTCGAACTTGGTAGTGATGTTGTGGGGTTGCATAACCCATAGAGTCAGTTGGAGAAACTAGCTACTGCACGTAATAGCCATATGGGTCTGGTTGCCGGTAAGGGTATTGTTGTCTAGGCGGTGGCATCCCCCATGACTGTGGGTATTTCCACTGCTAGTGTTTCTTGATAGGTTGTGGTGAAGTTCCACTTGGATAATATGTTAATGGTTGGTGGAACTGCCTTGGGTTAGCTTGGGGATAAGGTAACCAACGGGGTGCTTGTCGTTTGTTAAGTCTTGGATTGAGTGCATATATTCCGGACTCTTGTAGATGTGAGATTATTAGGCAACATCCCTTAGGATGGTCATATTGGCAGATCTCACATCCATCATCATTGTCTATATCAGAATCCACAAACTCATCGACGATAGTTATTTTTCCCTTATCCTTGTTACATGCATGGTTTGAGTCTCTCCTCTTTTTCTTATCATGGTCACTACTTCGCTCCTTAGACTCCTCTACAATTTTAAAAATGGTTTCAAACCTACTGTCTAAGGAGTCCCACATTTGATCTACCTTAGCCGACACTTTGTTTATTAGCTTTTAAAGCAGCAAGGTTTTTCTATTCACCAACTCTTCAAGTGGTGACTCATCCTCTTCCTCACAGAATCTTACTCCCCTCTTTTGAAAGGAAGGATCACGGTTATACTCTTCCATACTTTCTCTTTTCTGTAGCTCCTCTTCTTCCTTAGCTACTTGCTCCAACAATCTATGAACTTCATGGGACCTAAGCTAATATAATCTCCCTTGGGCATATGTCTCAAGGGTTCTCCTGGTTTCATGTCTTAGCCCATCTACGAGGTGGCGAAGTTGATCCCGTTGTGCATAACCATGGCTTGGGCAACGATGTAGAAATGCATAATATCGACCCATGGTAGCATCCAAGGGTTCGTGATTACCCTTCTTCCATCCTTGGATCTGCTTACGCAAGTTGGACACTTTGAAGTACGTTTGGTATTTATTTTTGAATAGTTCTAACATCGTACTCCACCTCCTAATGGTTTCCAGTTCTAAGGACCAGTACCAGCTTTTTGCTTCCTTCACGAGTGTCCTAGGAAATAACTTTAATTTTTGCCACTCGTTTTCGATATTTTACAAGGCATAGGCATCATGAAATGCCTATAAGTGGTTCTACAGATCAGCATTGTATCCCCCCCTCAAATCATGGGATATTATTCATGTTTAGTCTCTTGATCCGGCTATCTTCTTGGTGCCTTGTAGATATTCTAACGGCCTCCGTGATGTCTAACATGCTTCGAGTGGCAAGTAGGGGTTCATCATTGTCATTTCTTTCATGGCATCTGTAATGCCTATGTGGTTCCCTACCTTCCCTTCTTCTATGCCTAGATTCCCTAGAGTGCCCTCGTCCTCTCTCTTGACTCTCTTGTCGAGGTCTCTCATCTTATTTACCCTTATCCTCATGGTTGGGCTCTTTATGACTGCATCTTGATGTGGAAGGAGAGGGGGAGTGATGCGATGAAGGGGAAGAGGAAGGAGAACCATCGCCATGATGATGTTTCCTGCCTTCTTGTTAGTGGCTACGGCCTCGATCGTGATGATGATCAGAATGCCCATCCTTATCATTTGTTTATGTTCCCTCATTGAACACTTTGTGTTTGTGGGCATCAGAACTAGGGTTGTGTATCGTGGAGTAAAGGTTCTAATACACCACCTCCTCACTGTCATTAGGAGGGGGAACATCATTTTGTGGAGAACCTATTGAGATAGGTTCACCACCCTTAATTTCTCTTATGACAGGTGAAGCGTTGCAGGGTCCTTTGCCCTTCAACGATGTGTGATAAATCTCCTACCACCAGTCCCTTAGACATTGCGCCATTGTGGGATGGTAATACCTTATGTCATAATCACATGCAACGTATTTAGTGTATAGTTCCGTCATGCCTATCTGTGCAAGAGCACGAAGGAGCATGTTAGGGACTGCTCGATCTGGGGGTAACACTATGTTACCTTGCAAGTCTCTCCAGCGTAGTTATTCATCTTGATGGAGGATACAAGTAAAATCAAGTATATACTCATCGTGATGAGTATATACCACCTGATACTATTGAGGAACTGGCACTTCTGGGATACGTGTGTTAGAAGGTCGACTGTCTCTTGTGTGATTCCTAGGTGGTGAAGTGCTTTTATGAGAAGAAGAAGACATTGTTATCTTGTTGGTGTGCTATTGACTGTTGTTTAAATTTCCTTCTAATTAACCCTAAGGGTTCGTTTAAGCTTCCCAATGATGTGGATGATTTCCTATGTTCTACTTAGCATACAAAAAACTTAGTTCCCAGCAATGGTGCCAATGATGAGTGGCGAGGTACCTCTACACTCAACTATACGAATACGAGCATTACACGCGCAATCCGGTCGAACTTCGCAGACTAAGTGCCTACACGCCTTATGGAACACTTAAGGTTAATCATTCATTGTCTTCCCAGACTTACTTATATTTTTCACGGTTGTATGGTTAAGTAAGTTTGAGGTATGTGATTTTTATGTCTTTTATCTTTTATTGCCTATGCTAATGAGGGAAAGGGTAAAGAGTCTAAATAACTAACTTTAACTAACTAAGTTCTAATTCCTAGCATCAGTATCTATCCCACTTGCCGTTCACATCCTAAACCAATGCAACCTTATGGGATTACCAAATGCTATTCATTACTGGGATTACCAAGCGTAACACACGTGCTCAAAGTGGTCGTACTGAATGCACTTAACTATGAGATTAAGCTTTTAAGAAAGCAATTAAACATTTCATAATAATTAAATTCCTAGTTAGCTTAGTCCATGCACTGCAAGGTTTATCCAAAATTTCGTCTTTATTTCCGTACACAAACGTGTGCTCAGGTACAATATTTGCTCGAATAAAGATGTGGGCACATGGAAATTATTCTAACTTTGGAATGGAAAAATGGTAAGAGTTTGGCTACGGTCTAGATCTAAATGTGAAATAAGGGATAGTCGCCTCTTATTTATAGATTTGGCGGCACGTTGCAATATCGCGTAAACTATCTCGCGTAACATACATATCATAGTGCAATCTGGTTCCTCATGAACAAGCTAATGGTAAGCCCTTGTACCATATGATGGCTTGTAATCTTACAAGAGTTTGATCTTACGATGATCGATCATAAAGGCACCGAGAATGTAGTTGCTGATCATTTATCTCAGTTGCAATGGGACAACAAAGAGGAAGAGTATCCAATTTTTGATTATTTCCTTGATGAATTCCTCTTTGCTAGTGTAGCGAATAATCAATCACCCATAGAGACAAACTAGTGCAGTAGCATTCTTACCTATCTCCTCACCCAACAAACACCACAAGAGTTAAACCTTAAGAAGAAACAATAATTTCTTCACCAAGCCAAGTACTTTATGGAGATCAATGGGTGACTTTACAAAGTGTGTCTCGATGGCTTGGTTCGATGGTGTGTTCCTGATATAGATCAGTTGCGAGTTCTCCAAGATGCTCATAAAGGTCTTTGTGGGGGTCATTACGCTGGGAGACAAACGACCATCAAGATCTTGCTTGCAGGATATTATTGGCCTACATTATTTTGGGATGCCCATCTTTTTGTCCAATCCTGTGAGCACTATCAATGTGATGGGGGAATGACTGCTAGAATGGAGCGTTCGTAACAATGGATTCAACCATTATAACCCTTCAACATTTGGGGAATTAATTTTATGGGGTTGATTACACCAATGTCCAATGGGCCGAAGCAACTATTATTAAAGATTGTAAATTATCTATAACTACATGATTTTTTCAACAACAAATCATAAATAGGTTTGGTGTGCCGCATGCACTTATTTTAGACAATGGTACACACTTCACAGGTGCAACGTTTCGAAAATTAATGCAACACTTAGGGGTTGAGCATAAATTGACTACACCATACCACCCCCAAGCGAACGGTCAAGAAAAAGTCACCAATAGGAAGATTATGAAGATATTGACAAGAACCATTAGCAAGTTTAGGTGAGACTGGAGCACTAATCTGAATGATGCTCTTTGGGCATACCACTCCACATGGAAACTTCTTACAAGCTACTCTCCCTATGAGTTAGTGTACAGTAAATTACCAACACTTCCTATTGAAACTGAGATTTGTACACTATCCATGGCATGTGACCTGAACCTTGACCTTGATCTAGTATAGAAACAACAATTAGGAACCCTTAACTTGCTAGATGAAAATTGATTAGCTGCCCTGTTATCTAACGAATTGCACAAGGCCTTCAATAAACAACGTCATGACCTAAGGAATAGGAAAGCTAAATATCAACCAAGAGATAAGGTTCTCTACTGGAATCCCACACATGTGCCACAATGTACTAAATTTCAAACACTGTGGGAAGGACCTTATATTATTTATGCAAATTTTTCGTCAGGGGCCATGACAATATATAAACCTGAGAGCCCAGACAAGAAACTGTTGGTCAAAGTACAACAAACCAAACCTTTCCATGAGCTTAGGATAGCTAGTACACATGCTACCTCTATTGATGGATAGCCATGCTCACTATTTTGGATCTCCTACTTTCAACTCAGTCGTGGGGGAGATGGCTACCTATTATAACCATTCTAGGCCCTTAGTTCTTTTTGAATTTTTGTTTTACACATATTTTGTTTTACACATTCTTTCAAATTTTCTTATTTTTGTTTTACACCATCATTCATGTTTTTACTATTTCCTTGTTTGCTTGATTTACTTTTATTTGTCATCTAATAAGTGCTCATGATGGTGGATTGAATTATATCATAATGATTGCTAATGTTTGGTTTTTACCTTTGAATTATGATGCTAATATTAAGGTATTCTTTTGGTAAAACAAGCAATGAGTCCATGTCGTCCACTCATCCATACAACTCTATGGTCTCCTTTGGCTTGGAATTGTATAGTCCCCTTTTTCTAAGTAAACTTGTTAATGAATTGGTGACTAGGTATTTTTTAAACCAAGGAAAGACTCAAAGGATGAAAAGATTGTGACTTCAAGGGGATTCAATGCATTGGTGCTAGCCATTCTCTTAGGTGCTTGGATGCTTTTTCTTGGGTTTTTCGCCATTTTAACATTGTTCAAATATTAGGAAGCTAAGTGATGAGTGGCGATGTACCCCTACACTCAATCATACGAAACGAGCGTAGCACGCACGATCTGGTCAAACTCCGCAGACTAAATGCCTGAACACCCGATGAAACACTTGAGGTTAATCATTTGTTGTCTTCCCAGACTTACTTGTTGTTGTCACGGTGTATGGTTAAGTAAGTCTGAGGTATATGATTTTTTTGGTCTTTTTTGGTTTTATGTCTTCTACGCTAAGAGCAAGGGGTTGAGAAACTAGCTAACTCTAACTAATGTCCTAAGTCTAAATTAATTAGCGTCAGCATCCGTTCCCACTAACCGTAAACCCCCTAAACTATGCAACTATGGCTACCAAATGCTAATCGTTACTAGGATCACCACACGTAATGCACATGCTCGAAGTGGTTGTACTGAGGCACCTAACTAGCCTAAGCATGATGAGCAGCCGATTCCTTAACTAGCCGTACACATCCGTAGATGCTCGTAATCAAGTCATACTCATCCCGTGTTCTAGGAGACAAGGGTGAGAGAACCTAATCATGATGAGTAGCTGATTCCTTGGTTAGCCGTACACATTCGTCAATGCTCGTAACCAAGTCGTACTCATGCCGCACTAATGCATGTAATAAATGACAGGTAAGAAATAAAAAATAATAAACCTATTCCATGCACTACAAGGTTTATCCACAAAGCTCATCTTTATTGCCGTACACAACTTGTGTTCAGGTACAAAGCTGCTCGAATAAAGATCCATTCACTTGGGGACTCCTACTGCGGGCACATGGAAAATATTCTATCTTTAGAGTGACTAAACTGCCACAGCTTCGCTACTTATAGCCTAGGATGAGAAATGAGGGGAGTGCCGCCTCTTATTTATAGATTTGGCGGCGGACCGCGATATTGTGTACGCGATATCTCATGGGATGCGATATCGTGACGGCCGTGATATCGTGTACGTGATATCGCGGTGCATGCGATATCACATCTCATCATACCCCCATGACTGAATGAAAACTCATCCTCGAGTTCCTTATAATAATATCAAGTAGGTATGGAATTATTGAGAGGAATGGAACTAATGGGATGACATGTGAATGGATCATTATTACAAGACTTGACAAAACTGGTGTTCATGACAACAAGGGTGAACACCTTATTACAATGACATCAAGCCTTTGTTGGTAACTGAGAAAGAGAGAGAGAAAGAAGTGTTGTTGCTACCAACGCCAAGATTGCGCCTTCGTTGTCCATCTGTAAATGCACCATCGATCTTGCTCCTCGCATAGTTGCTTCAACGCTATTCCATTCCAAGTTTTTTCTTCAGATCCAATCCATTGTTGTATGTTCACCATCTGCACACACAACACAATCATATATTAGCAAGAGTAAATGAATCATCATGTAATTGATACCTTGCTTCGGTGTAGGTCCATTGGCTAGGTTGTGGTATGGCTAATATGGTTCTAGAAATATATTAATGATGACTACCGAAGGTGTAAGGGTTAGGAAGAAAATCAGAAATTTCGGGGCTAGGAGAAAATCGAAAAAATCAAGCCCCGTACCCCCATGACTAATCGCGAACCTCCGGTAGCATTAGAAAAGAGAAAGAAAAGGAGTAAGAAAGGTAGAGAAAAAGGGATAACTATGGCATCGATGAAATGGATGTCAAGATGGAAATGAACAAAATAAAATTAATTGCAAAATGTTAGGGGAAAGAAGTTAACGGATGCTCCAAATAGGAATGTCAATGGGTCCTCCCCAAAGCAAGCTGATGCCCTTAATGCCCTAACAAACCCACATTCAAAGAGTCTGTAGGCTTTGGGAATGTCCTTTGGAACAAGAGTTAAAGTCTTAACCACAAGAATTTACCAAAAAGAAAACAATGCATCAACCAAAATATATACACTAATGATACAATCGACAATGAGGTGAACGATGGAGAGAAGGATGGAGAGAAGAGAAATGGAATGGAATCCCAAGAACAAGGTGGTGTACAGCCCCTTACGTGTTTGATGATTAATGTGACTTGGCAAATCTCATTCCAACTCCGGCCTCAAACCAACCACATCCAGTGACTTTGCATCAACGCATTCAGTTAAACCATCCACTTGGGCAACAAGAATGCATGCTCCAAGAGCCACCACTATTCTGATGAAACAAAGGAGAGAATGGAAAGTGAGAAGGGCCTTAGTTAGAGGGAACACTTTTGGTTCCATAACCAATGCTTGTAGCCCAAGTTTATTCATCTAAGGGGTGTGCTCTGAATTCTCACTTGGTTTTTTTTTTTGGTTTTTTTTTTTTTTACGTTTTGTGTTTTTATGCGTGAGAACAACACCATGCAAAGACTTCTTATTTTTATTGTCTTAGCTTCCGATAATTGGGTAACATCAGAATGGCAAGAAAACTCAAGAAGAAACATTCAAGCACTCAAGAGAATGACCAACACAAAAGCATCAAGTTCCTTTTGAAGTCACACCCTTTTCCAACGTTGATTCCTTCCTTAGTTTGAGAAATACCCAGTCACCGATTCGTTAAAGTTCTTATTAAGAAGGGGATTGTACATTTCCAAATTGAGAGAAACCATAGAAATTGGTGAATGGATGGATGAAGTGGTCTCATTTCCTACCATATCAAAAGAAACATACCTTAGTATCAACATTGTGACTTAAAGGTAAAAACCAAACATTAGCAATCAATATGAAAATAGTTCATACCATCATGAAGAATGCTTATTATGGGACAAACTTACAAAGTGGATCACACACACACACACACACAAATTTGAGAAAGTATAACGATGTTGTAAAACAAAAACAGGAAAAGTTAAAGAAATTTGTAAAACAAAAAGTAGAAAAGTTAAAGAAATTTGTAAAACAAAAATGTGCAAAACAAAAACGTTGTAAAACCAAAACGTGTAAAACAAAAACTTAAAATAACTGAGGACCCCATATGATTAGCATAGGTGGCCATCTCCCCCATGACTGAGTTGTAAGGGAGAGATTCGAAATAATGAGCGAGGTTGCCCGCTAGTATGGGTGGAACTTGTACTGCCTATTGCAAATGCACAAAAAGGTTTTGTTTGTTGTACATTAACCAATAACCTTTTATCCGGGCTATCAGGCTTATATATCATCAGGGCTCCAAAGAGGAAGGTAGTATGAATAATATAAGGTCCCTCTCACAAGGTTTGAAACTTTGTACGTTGGGTTACATGTGTGGGGTTCCAGTAAAGAATCTTATCTCCAGGTTGGTACCTAAACCTTCGGATCCTTAAGTCATGACAATTTTTACTATGTGCCTTGTGCAACTCATTTAACGATAGTGCAAACAATCTATTCTTTTCTAACACATTCAAAGTTGCTAACTGTTGTTTTTGTGCTAGGTCGAGATCCAAGTGAAGTTCACAAGCCTTGGATAGTGTACGAAGCTCATTCTGTATGGGGAGTTTTGGAAGTTTCCCGTACACTAACTCATAGGGAGAATATCCAGTAGGGAGCTTCCAAGTGGAACGATATGCCCAAAGAGCATCGTTCAGTTTTGTGCTCCAGTCTCGTCTAAATTTGCTAATTGTTCATGTTAATATTCTTGTAATCTCCCTATTAGTAACCTCGGCTTGACCGTTAGCTTGGGGGTGGTAAGGTATGGTTAGTTTATGCTCAACCCCTAGGCATTGCATCAGTTTCTGAAAGGTTGCACCCGTAAAATGAGTTCCATTATTAGAAATGAGCACACGTGGCATACCAAACCTATTAATGATTTGTTGTTGTACAAATCGTTCAGCTGTAGATGATGTGCAATCTGTTATAGTGGCTGCTTTAGCCCATTTGGTTAAGTAATCAACAACGACGATGATATATGCTTTTCCATTGGACATTGGTGTAATCGGTCCCATAAAATCTATTCCCCAGATATCAAAAGGTTCTAAAGGCTGAATCCATTGTTGTGGATCCTCCATTCTAGCAGTCATTCCCCCATCACGTTGGCAATGCTCACAGGATTGGGCAAAATGATGGGCATCCCGAAATAATGTTGGCCAATAATATCCTACAAGCAGACCCTTAGTAGCCGTTCATCTCCCAGCATAATGACCCCCACAGGGGCCCTCATGAGTATCCTGGAGAACTTTTAATTGATCTTGATCGGGGACACACCATCGAACCAAGCCGTTAGGGTAGACTTTATAAACTTGTCCCTTGATTTCCATGAAGTACTTGGTTTTGTGAAGAAACTGTTGTTTCTTTCTAAAGTCCAACTCCTATGGTATTTTTTGGGAACTGAGATAGGTAATAATGCTACTGTACCAATTTATTTTTGTGGGTTGATTATTTACTACACTAGCAAAGAGGGTTTCATTAGGAAAATGGTCAAATACAGCGTATTCATCCTCTTTGTTGTCCCACCGCAATCGAGATAGGTGATCGGCAACTACATTCTTGGTGCCTTTGCGGTCTACTATGGTTAAGTCGAACTCCTGAAGAATCACCAGCCAATGTATAATACGTGGGCTAATCGTTGGCTTGTTCATAAGGAACTGAATTGCCCTATGATCTGTATGGATGTATACTTTGTAACCCAATACATAGTGCCTAAATTTGTCTAGTGCAAACACTACAGCCATTAATTATTTTTTTGTAGTTATGTAGTTAAGTTGTGCACCGATGATACTTTTATTGGCACAGTGGATGTAATAAGGTCATTTTTGTTCATCTAATTGTGTCAGTACAGCTCCTAAGGCGTAGTTAGATGCATCAGTCATGACATGGAACAGCCTGGACTAGTCAGGGGCTTGTAGAATGGGAGTTTCCACAAGCCTCTATTTGAGGGTTTGGAATGCTCGTTCACATTCCCTGGTCCATTCAAATGGTGCATATTTTTTGTTAATTCTACCAACGGTTTGGCAAATTTGGAGAAGTTTGTGATAAACCTCCTATAGTAGCCAATGTGTCCAAGGAATGACCTAATGTCTTTAACAGTCTTTGGTTGTCGGGTAATTCCTTGGATGACTTTAATTTTTTCTGGATCCACCTCAATTCCTGATTGTGAAATTTTGTGCCCCAGTACATGCCCTCTTGAACCATTAAGTGACTCTTTTGCTAGTTGAGCTTAAGGTTGGTTTCAACACATCATTTCAATACTTGCTCTAACCGATCGAGAGCTTGATCAAAACTCGTCCCATAAGTGGAGTGAAGACTTCTACTCCGTTATCTATTTGTTGTTGAAAGATGCTTAGAACTAATTGTTGAAACGTGGCAGGTGCATTACACAAGCCAAAAGGCATTTTTTTATATGCAAACATTCCCCAAGGACTGGTGAACATTGTCTTGGCTTGGTCTTTCGGCGTAATTTGTATTTGGTTGTACCCACTATATCCATCCAGAAAACTGTAATAGCGATGCCCTGCTATAGTGTCTAAGACTCAGTCAACAAATGGCAATGGTAAGTGGTCTTTGAATGTTGCCATATTCAATAGCCTAAAATCTATACATACCCTCCATTTACCTCCTTTTTTCGGTACGATGACAAGAGGACTAACCCATTCGCTATCAGCGATAGAGTAAATGAACCCAGCCTTGAGAAGCTGCTTTAGCTCTTCTTTCACTATTTGTTTTAGCTTTGGGTTCAATTGCCTCTAGGGTTATTTGCGATGCTTCATAGAGGGGTCTATGTAAATCCAATGTTGGCATATCCTAGGATCTATTCCGGTTAATTCGGGGTATGACCATGCAAAGGCTGCTGACCACTTATTTATCACCTTTAGCAAATTTTCTTTTTGTTTGGGTGTGAGCTTTACGTTGATGATCACCGATTTTCCATTTTTAAGGATCATGTATTCCAAACCGATGGGCAATGATTTTAAATCTAGGGGCTCTTGTTTAAACTCTTCAGGAATCTCCAACTTTCCCCAATTAATGTTTTCGGAGTTAGGGGCTGGAAATTGGCAACAAACTTACTCTAATACGTTTGTGCTTTCAATGTAAGCACTAGTTATTCCATCAACTAGTTCCATGTAGGTTGTCGAGTTGCTCTCTTTATCAGCCATCAGCCACTAGGTGTTTTCTTGTTGTGTGGCTGTCGAGTATAGGCACTTTTGGATGTCAACATCCTGTGCACGCTGATTGCATGTAGGCAATGTTAAACTTCGCATTACCCATGACTTTTGCACGCAATGACACCCCGTGTTACTATATGCGATGCATGGAACTCTTTTCCTCTTAATTTTTCCAAAAGTATTTGTCTTGGATATTTCTAGGGAAAGGTTACGAATTCCTAAGCGTGCATTGATTGTGTTTAGCCACACCCTTCCCATTATAATTGGAAAATCCCCTTTGTCATTGTTTATTTGGATCACTAGGAAATTAGCTGGATATGACCATCCACCGACAATGGTAACAATGTCCTCGACCTATCCCAAAGGAACAGTGATGGATTGGTCAGCCAGCTCTAGGTGAACATTTCTCTTCTTGAGTAGAGGCAGGTTCCAAGTTTTATACAGTTCTTGTGAGATTAAGTTGACCCCAGAACCTGAGTTGAGGAGAGCCTTATGGGGTTCATTCCCAGCAACTTGGAGGTAAAATAGGGAGACTCCTTGATCTAATAATTTTCTTAGAAGGTGACCAACCTTGATCCAGTCAATTATTGTATGTGTTAACATAACTATATGCATTGGACGCGATTTCTCTATCGAGGGGTTTCCCGAAACCTTATTTGGTATAGGGGTGTTAGGATGCTCAACCGCTTGTGAAGGTGAAGGCTTAGTTGGATTGTTGATCCTAAGGAAGGGTCTTTTTGGTGTATGATTGTTAGAACCAACTGATGCTGGAGGTTTGGAAGCCTTTGTTGTATTAGGCTGTCATGGTTGAGTGGGGTTTGCTTTAGGCTTTGTTGGAGTGGTTGGCGGCGGGGCGACTAGCATAAGAGATGCAGATGGAATTGGAGGATAGTGTGGGTATGGAGCGTTTCCCGAAGGAGAAGGAGTCCTAAAGTACTCCTGAACTTGGTAGTAACATGGAGGGTTTATGTGACCTATAGTGTCACCTGGGGAAATTGGTTGCTGCACATAATAACCATAAGGATCAAGCTACCGGTAAGGGTACTGTTGTATTGGTGGTGACATCCCCCATGACTGTGGGTATTGCCACTGTTGATGCTGTCTGATGGGCTGTGGTGGAGTTCCACTTGGATAATACGTTAAGGGTTGGTGGAACTGCCTTGGGTTACCTTGTGGATAAGGTAACCTTCGGGGTGTTTGCCGTTGGTTGAGTCTTGGATTAAGCGCATACACCCCAGACTCCTGTAGATGTGAGATGATGGGGCACCATCCCTTAGGATGGTCATAACGGTAGATCTTACATCCACCGTCATCATCTGAATCAGAATACTCAGCCACATCGGAGTTAGTGATTTTTCCCTTACCCTTGTTATGTGCAGGGCCTAAATCTCTCCACTTTTTCTTACCTTTGTCACTACTTTGTTCTACCTTAGACTCTTCTACAATTTTCAAGACTGTTTCAATTCTTGAGTCTAAGGAATCCCACATTTGGTCTACTTTGGTCGATACCTCGGTTGTTAATTTTTGGATCGGCAAAGTTTTTCGATTCACCAACTTTTCGATTGGTGACTCATCCTCTTCATCACAAAATTTTACTCCTCTATTTCAAAGGGAGGGATTACGGTTATACTCTTCCGCACTTTCCCTTTTGCGTAGCTCACCCTCTTTGTTCGCTACTTGCTCCAACAAGCTACGTACTTCATGGGCTCTAAGTTGTGAGAGTCTCCCTTGGGCATAAGTCCCAAGGGTTCTTCTAGTTTCATTCCTTAGCCCATCCATGATGTGGCGAAGTTGATCCCGCTGAGTGTACCCATGGCCCGGGCAACGATGTAACAATGTGTAATAGCAGGCCATGGGAGCATCCAAGGGTTCGTGTGTACCTTGCTTCCAACCTTGGATTTGCTTACGCAAATTGGACACTCTAGAGTACGTTTGATACTTCTCGTTGAATAGTTCTAGCATCATACTCCACCTCCTGATGGTTTCCAGTTCTAAGGACCGGTACCAGCTCTCTACTTCTTTGGTGAGTGTCCCTGGGAATAACTTAAGTTTTTGCCACTCATTTTCTATATTCTGCAAGGCATAAGCATCGTGAAATGCCTGTAAATGATTTTGCGGATCAGCATTGTAACCCCCTTCAAATTGTGGGATGTTGTTCATGTCTAATCGTTTGATTCGACTATCTTTTAAATGCCTTGTGGGAATCCTAACTACCTCCATTATTTCAAGCATACTTCAGGTTACGAGTAGGGGCTCGTCATGATCGTCTCTTTCATGACACCTGTGATGTCTGTGTTGTTCCCTACTCTCCCTACATCCTTGCCCTTGTCCTCTCTCTCGACTTTCATGTTGAGGTCTTTCATCCTTTTTACTTTTATCCTCACCTTTATGTTCATGGTGGCTACGCCTAGATGCGGAAGGAGAGGATGAGTGATGTGAAGAAGGGGAACCATCGCCATGGCGATGTTTATTGCCTTCTCTTCGGTTGCTACGGCTCCGATCATTGTGACAATCTAAGTGCCCGTCCTTAGCATGAGTGGTTGTTCCCTCTGTGAATAGTTGGTGTTCACAGGCATCAGAACCAGGGATATGTATTGTTGATCATAGGTTCTGATACTCATCCTCCTCACCATAGTTAGGAGGGGGAACATCTTTTGCTAAAGAACCCATGATAAAGGGTTCCTCGTCTCCTATTTCGCTAAGGACGTGCAGGGCCTTGCCCTTCGACAATGTATGTTGACTCTCCTGCCTTAAGTCTCTCATACATTGGGCATCTGTGGGATAATAATCCCTCATGTCAAAATCCTCCGAAGCGTATTCAGCATATAGCTCGGTCATGCTTATTTGTGCCAAGGCATGGAAAAGCATGTGAGAGATTGATCGATCTGGGGGTAACACAATGTTACCTTGCAAGTCTCTCCACCGTAGTTTTTCATCCTGATGGAGAACAAAAGTAAAGTTAGGAATATACTCATCGGGATGAGTATATGTCATCTTATATTGTTTAGTTATGTTTTTTATCTTACTGACTGTCTCGTGTGTGGTCCTTAGGTGGTGAGTTTCTCTTATGAGAAGAAGGCATTTTTATCAGTGTGCTGATTTTACCATTATATAATTTTTTTTCTTGATTAACCCTAAGGTTCATTAAGGCTCACAATGATGTGAGTGATATCCCTTATGTCCTATTCAGCGCACAAACACTTAGTCCCTGGCAACGGCGCCAATGATGAGTGGCGAGGTACCCCTACACTCAACCATACGAAATGAGCGTTGCACGTGCAATCCGGTCGAACTCCGCAGACTAAATGCATAAACGCCCCATGGAACACTTAGGGTTAATCATTCGTTGTCTTCCCAAACTTACTTGTTGTTGTCACAATGTATAGTTAAGTAAGTCCGAGGTATATGATTTTTTTGGTATTTTCTGATTTTATGTCTTCTACGCTAAGAGCAAAGGGTTGAGAAACTAGCTAACTCTAACTAATGTCCTAAGTCTAAATTAACTAGCGTCAACATCCATTCCCACTTACCGTACACACCCTGTACTATGCAACTGTGGCTACCAAATGCTAATCGTTACTGGGATCACCACACGTAACGCACGTGCTCGAAGTGGTCATACTGAGGCACCTAACTAGCCTAAGCATGATGAGTAGCTGATTCCTTGAGTAGCCGTACACATCCGTAGATGCTCGTAATCAAGTCATACTCATCGCACGTTCTAGAAGATAAGGGTGAGAGAATCTAATCGTAATGAGTAGCCGATTCCTTGGTTAGCCATACACATTCGTCAATGCTCGTAACCAAGTCGTACACATGCCGCGCTAATGCATGTAATAAATGACAGGTAAGAAATAACAAATAATAAACCTATTCCATGCACTACAAGGTTTATTCACAAAGCTCGTCTTTATTTTCGTACACAACTTGCATTCAGGTACAAAGCTACTTGAATAAAGATCCGTTCACTTGGGGACTCCTACTGCAGGCACATGGAAAATATTCTATCTCTGGAGTGACTAAACTGCTATAGCTTCGCTACTTCTAGCCTAGGATGAGAAATGAGGGGAGTGCCACCTCTTATTTATAGATTTGGTGGCGGACCGCGATATCGCGTACGCGATATCACAGGGGATGATGCGATATTGTGTACACGATATCACATGGGATGCGATATCGCGATGGCCGCGATATTGTGTATGCGATATCGCAGTGCATGCGATATCGCAGTGCATGCGATATCGCATCTCATCACTAAGTGAATAAAAATAAGCTTTGCATGGTGTGGTTCTCATGCATAAACATAGAAAAAAAAGATGTGAGAATTCAAAGCACACCCCTTAGACATAATAAAGTAATATGGGCTACAAGCACTGGTTATGGAACTGCAAAGACATGTTATCCATGCCTGAAGGTTCCCTCTAACTAAGGCCCTTTCTTGCTTCCTGCTTCTCCATCTCGCTCTCCTTGGAATGGTGGTGTCTCTTTGTGGAAGCATTCTTGTTACTTCAAGTGGATGGATTGGTCAAGTGTGTTGATGCGAGGTTACTGGATGTGGTTTGTTTGAGTCTAGATTTGGGATGAGTTCTAGTTAGTCATATTAACCATGAACTACACAAGGGACTTTACACAACCTTGTTCTTGGGATTCCATTCCATTCTCTCCTCTCCATCTTTCTTCCCATTTTCCACCTCATTGCCAATTTTATCATTAGTCCATTCTAGGTTGATGCATTATTTTTCTTTGGTGAATTCTTGTGGGTAAGTTTTTAACTCTTTCTTCCAAATGACATTCCTAGAGCCTACAGACTCTTTGGTTTGTGGGTTTGTCAAGGAATAAAAGGCATGAGCCTGCTTTGGGGAGGACCCATTGGCATTCCTTTTTTGGTGCAATTGTTAACTTCTTTTCCTTAAACATTTTTTGCAATCAATCATTTCTTGTTTCAACCCCATCTATGGCATCCATTTTATTGGCGTTGCCGTTGTTATTTTTCCCATCTTTCTTGTTCATCATATTTTTCCATCTTATAGCTACCAGAGGTTTACTCTTAGTCGTGGGGGCCTTGGCATAAATATTTCAATTTTTTCCATTTTACTAATTGCCTAACCCCCTAAACCTTGGGTAGTTACCAGTGGTAAATCTCTAAACTAGTTTCTTCCATAACCACAACTCAGCCAATGCACTTCATATCGAGGCAAGGTATCAACTACATTATGGTTTATCTATCCTTGCTTATTTGTGACTGTGTTATGTGTGCAGATGGTGATCATACAAACTATGGATTGGGCTTGGAGGAAGCCCTCAAGATGGACTGGAACTAGAGCATTTACAAAAGGAGCAAGTCTGGTGACATGGCTATGGATAAACAATGGAAGGTGCAATCTTAGCATTGGCGGCGACATGCTTCATTTTCTTTCTCTCTTTCTCTACAAGCTACCAAATAAAGGCTTGGATGTCATTTATGTACGAGTGTTCACCACAATGTTGTAATATGCTTATTGATCCGTCACTGGGCACATTGAGTCTATCATCCCATTCCACCGCCAGTTTTCATTTAGTCAATAATCTCATACCTTCCCAATATTTTGTAAGAAAATCGAGGACGAGTTTTCATTTAGTCATGGGGGTATGATGAGAGTGGTTACTCTAGCGGTTTATTCTAATTATTAGAGTAGTTACTCTAGTGGTTTATTCTAATTATTAGAGCAGTTACTCTAGCAGTTTATTCTAATTATTAGAGTGGTTACTCTAATTATTAGAGTAGTTGCTCCCAAGCCTATAAATATAGTACCCAAGCATGCAATTGGAAAGGAAGTCTTTTAGCAATCAAGTAGTGAAAATCTTGTAGTTTGTTTGAAAGTTAGAATATTTTCCAAGTGCCCATAGTAGGAGGTCTAAGTGTGGATGGATTTTATTCGAGCATTATGTACCTAAGCACACCTTGTGTATGGCAATAAAGATGAGCTCTTTGATTCATCCTTGCATCACTTGAGATTTGTTTTCTTATGCATTTATTTTATTTTATTTTATTTTATGCACTTTACATTTTTGTTATTAGCACAATAATTCATTTTGATCAATTAAGCAAATCATTAAATTACACAAGCACAACCACTTCGAGCATGCGTGTAACGCTTGGTAACCTAGTAATGATTAGCATTTGGTAATCCCAGCAGTGTTGCACTGATTCAGGATGTGTACGGCGAGTGGGAACAGATGCTGGTGTTAGGATTAGTTAAAGCCTAGTTAATCAGGAGTTAAGTTAATTTAGCCACTTAGTTATCTCTCTCTCCTTCCCTACTAGTGCAGGACTTAAAAACATAAAAGCTATAAAAATCATATGCCTCAAGCTTACTTAACCATACAATCGTGACATACAGGTAAGCTTGGAAAGACAACGATCAACCAACCCATCCTTGTTCCACAAGGGCGTATAAGCACTTAGTCCTTGGAATTCAGCCAGATCATGCCTGAAATGCTTGTACTCGTATCGTTGAGCGTAGGGGTACCTTGTCGCTCATCATCCATGGTATAGTTTAGCTACAATATTCAAAAGCCCTTTGCCACAAGATTTCCTCTAGTAGAGTTGGCCTTAGGAAGGCAACCAACAATATCTCAACTATTGGAAACCTCATGTCAAGGTCAAAAGCCATTAGCTAATGAGTTCATGCAATCTTGGAAAAATAGAATATAAGTGGCTAGATTGTACATGGAAAAATCTATTCAACATATGAAAAAGTATGTTGATAATAAGCATAAACCATTAGAGTTCCAAGTGAGTGAATAGGCTCTCTTGAAAATGGATCATTCAAGGTAGGTTAGACTAAAAAGACTACTAATCTAAAGTTTCTCAAGTGTTATGATGGATCATTTAAAGTGATTTCATGTGTCAACCTAGTTGCATATAGGTTGCAATTACCAACATATCTAGCAAAGTATCATTTGGTGTTCAATGTTTTCATGTTGATAAGTTTGGTCCTAGAGATGTTGATCCAACTCAGAGGTGGTCTTAAGGACCTCCAAACATTGAATTTATAAAAGGATGATAGATACATTTCATTGTTAACATGCACATAACTAAATATGCTCCTCTTCAAAAGGTGGAGTTTTTCGTGCATTGGTAAGGCATATCCTTAGATAAGAATACTTGGAAGGATTGGTATACTCTCAAACACAAGCAGACATTCCTTGTGAAGTTTTGCACAAAGAATCACATTGATCTACCTTTGTAGATCTACGAGGGCTTGTTGTCCTCGTGTTGCCACATCCCAAGAAGAGTCATAATGTTATCTGTAAATAGTATAAAAATAAAATAAATAATTTAAAAAAATAAAAAAATGAATGTAAGACAAGCTAAATAGTGCTAATTGGATCCAAGATGCCCTGCTTTTGAGGGGTAAATACCTAATGTATTCTAGCCTAAACTATGGAGTTGGATGATGTTACATTGAGGCTAAAGTCTCAAACATCCCTGCTCATGTTAGTGTCAGACTACCACAAGGGATGGGAAGTGGTTCCCCAAAGATACAAAGTAGTCTCTCCTTAGACACATAGGATCAACCCTATACTCTCATTCACTACCAAAGATGGAGAATTGGATCACATGTCACAAGTAAATTTTTCTCTAGGTAAAAAAGTTGGTATAGTTTGCATGAAAAATGATAAACCTTTTTTTTCTTAACCCGGGTTATGTGAATATCTCTAAGACTCTATTGGATAATAAGTTGAGTTCAACATTCATGCCTTATAGTTGAATAATCTTAGTCATTAAACTTTCTTATCTACAATTTTTGGATGGGCTTTTATTTAAACAATTATCATCAATATTCAATGTGTCATCCATAGTTGGAAAGTAAAGGAACAAAAACTTAAGCTCTTAGATTTTTGCTTCTTTTAACTAGGGGAGAGTATAAGAAAGCATGCCCTATTGGTAATTCGAAGGTTGTTTCTCTCCAAAATAAGGGTTGAAGAAGTATGAAAATTCTTATAGATTCCATGTAATATTAACCATCATCTTAAAGAACTACATTAATGTGATTCCTTGTAAATTATATAAGAAGGGTATGTAAGCTTGTTGGGGAGGATTTGGGCTTTCTAGCACAAGCGCCACCCCTTCTCTACAAAATGGGGGCTTAGGATTAGATGCATTAATGTAGAAATGTGTCATAGCTTTCTTTAGGGGAAAAATATCTGTGTGTACATGGAAGTCCTTTATATGGTTATGCATGTGCATGTCTCATTAGTCTTGTCACTTATATGTTTATTGAAGGCATATGTGCTACACTCCTTAGACTAATGTGTGTGTATTTTCCTAAAATACTAGAAGAGCCTCCCCACCCTTCCACACCCGCTTGCACCTCTAGAAATTGTTTTTTTTTGTTCAATTTTTATATTAGCTTTTAATCATATAAATATAATATCTTATCTAGTTAAAGTTCATTTCGAAATTTGCACAATTTCAAACAATCACATCATTAAATTAGAAACAAGGTTACATAAAATGAAAGCAGTGGATTATTACGATTTTTTTAATGAGATATTTTAAAGAAGCGCTGAAGCCGAAAAACTGTTAATTGAAATATGTCTTAATTGAAATCTTTTAACTTGATCGAGAAGTCGGCCGTTACAAACAATCCCTGTAGTACGTAACAAAGATGCTATGAAATCATTCCTTGTAAATTACGTAGAAGTGATGCTGCGAAGACCGAATACTTGAAACGGAAAAGTATTTCTTATTTTTGAAATGTGTAATATTCTGATGATTCGCATAGTTTTGGTGGCAAACGTCGCTACGGCGGTAACGTATATTAAGACTTCTTTCGCAGAAGAAAGTGGGCAACGATTGCGATTATTGCAAAGCTAACAGAAGAAGATTTAAAGTCTGGAAGCAAGCATATCTCATATTTTATTATTAATTATTATTATTATAGATAACTGCAGACTCAATACAATCTCATCAACAAAAAGCCATAGGAGGCTTGCACGATCCTAAGTGAATCCGAAAAGAAAGTGGATAAACGGCAAAAAGTGCTGAAGCATCACAACATTTATCAGAACCCAAAACCAAATAACCATCATAAAACTCCCTAGTCTTCCACATCTGCATTATTATTATTGTCATTGTTTATTTGAGAGAATCAGACATTTCCTGCAACCAGACAAACAACGGCATATTCAGTATTAGTCTGATGATATATAAAACTGAAACTTAAATTTTATATGGGCAAAATTCCAGAGCAGATGTGGTGCAGGAATGCTCACAGTAGCAAACAGGTTCGAATCTCCAGACTTGGTTTCTCTGCTTCTTCCACTCAAATATAACGAGCTCATTCCCATCATGAATGCCACCATAACGGCCGTCAGCCATTTTGGCATCCAGATTGAGTCTAATATTTCTCACACGCCTCACGCACCGGTAACTATTGCCAAAATCTTGGCTCATTGTCCACAGAATGGAGTCATCCACCTTGTCAGGTTTGTATTCCTTCAACAACACCTGTTCTCGAAATTAAGATTTTTTTTCAGTAATTTAAGATATGAAAGACTGTGAGCGATAAATAAATATTTAACTTTTAATAGAGGTAACTGACAAAATATAACCCATATTGTTAACACACGGCCAAGATTACGGAAGGTTGATCTGTCTTTAAGAATAAATTGCGATAGCTGAAAAATGATCAAATTCCTTACCTGATCCGATTGATTGTATCCATGTTTGAGAGCCAGACCTGTGGCCTTGTTCACCAGGGCAAATGCAGGGGAACCAACCTCATCCTTTATCTTTAGGCCCCATGAATCAACTTTGATCCATTGCTGTCATACCCACAAAAGGGGAAGAAAAGACCTATAATACTTCCGATAATCTAATGCTACATTACACTGTGCATACGTTATGAATTTTATTATTGGAAATTCCTTCTATAGTTCATTATTCCTCAAGATAAATACATATTTCTATCTAAAAATGCAAAAATTGGAAGAACAAACACCTGAATAGAATCATGAGGATCGGAAACTGCCAGCACTGCAACATGGCCTCTGGCAGAAATCATGATTGGCATCACAATGAATCCTCACAAGAGTTCCATTAGAAAGTTTGGATTTCTCCTCCTTACATGGTTTACTGCTGTAACCATAATCATCCTCAATGGCTTTGGGTTCGTCTTTCTTAGATGATCTACCGTAGTCAAAATCAGCAGCTGCAGGCTGGGCAAGCTGGGACTGCTATAAGCTAATATGCACAGCAGGCTCAGGCTCAGGCTCAGGCTCAGGCTGGTATGCGTTAATATGTCCAGATCTCTGGGATGCACTCACTGCAAAGTTAAACACAATCAATCAGTAGGAAACCAGTTAGATTTCAGTATGCATATACAATGCAAGAGTATAATGATTCTCTGAAAGAGAAAATAATAATCAAAGATCAAAAATAATGTGCAAAGCAAAAAGGCACTAGGTTTTTTTTTTCGTAAAAAATTAGAAAAATAGTATTCAATGACGGAAACAGAAGACATTTTCCATTTTTTGTGTGTCCTTGTGGATCCACCTGGTTATAGCCACAGTTGACCCGTCCACCACAACACCACGGTCAGAAGGCCTGTTGGGGTCTTGAGCATGAAGGGCGGCATCAAGGTTGAGCTGGATATTATTCACAGGCCTAATGCACTGGTAGCTCTTGTCCACGTACTGGCTTTGGGTGAACAAAACAGCCTCGTTGAGGTCATCATTGTGATACACCCCAGGGTTACCTGCATTGTTGTCATACAGAAGATAATGATGAATCTAGAGAACGTTAAAAAATAATATGGTTTCAAAAAATAAGATATGGTTTCATAAATGTAAGAATTATAATCTTGATAGGAAACCAGAATGATTTCATGTACATTTTCATAAGTTTTCAGACTTTGAAAGCTTCTGTATAATTTCAGGATCAAGAAAACAAGGCTAAAAGTGAAATTATTTTCCAGAATTTGACTACCTTATTATCTCAATATGGCATGATGGTAAACCTTTTCAAACTCAAGGCTGCCATGCCTGAGGGCCTGGCCCGTAGCCCTGTTGACGAGAGCAAACGCAGGAAAACCTGTAGAGTCCTTGGACTTGACTCTCCAAGAGCTGTTCATTATCCATTGCTGCATTCAAAAAACATACCATTTACATAAAAACCTACAAAATCCCAAACTGATCTCAACCAAAAGCAGTCTCAGATTCTACAAAATCCTTAAAATTCTGCTGGGAACCAACTTTTTCTTGACAAGCAAACTAAAAGGCAGGCCTAAAACTGAACATACATTTGAAATCAGAATCTCAAATTGAAAAGCAAAATAAAATAGTTGGGCTAAAGGCCTAAGACTAAACAAAGGAGCATATATTTATAATGTGCCTGGTTTGGGTCAGATTCGTTGGCGAATGTCATGACAACATGGCCATTTCTGTTAGCCAGGCACAGATCAGGATTTGCTTGGCAATACAGCTTTACAATCTCGCCATTGACTTCCTTTCTGTGCTGGCCTCCGTAAGTATTCATTCTCGAATTTGCTGATTTAAAAAACTCCCCAATCCAAGACCCGAAAACCCAAAATTCAAGAATGATCCTGCTGCTTCTGTTGCTACTTTCTTCTTGGCTGACGATTCATTTTAGCGTGCATCGCATCCTTTTTATAGTGGGGCATTTAATGCACAAAAGAAGAATGTCGCCTCTCCATATCTATGTGCGGTAACCGGCAACGGCTCCAGTTTGAGGATATTCAACCTACAGTCAAACATTTGCACGAGCTACTTTCTGTTTGCAACAGATGTGATCAAAAAGTGCTGAGCTTAACTTTCCTTCATTAATTGTAACCAATTGCAGTGCACTGTTTTCTCATATTCAATGGAACGAAGTTTCTGTCTGCGTTAGCGCTTCGAACAGAGTATAATGAAAAAGTTAAACAGGTTTGTAAATAAACCTTGAAGACTGGGACCCACGAGCATCCAAGGCTGTCCATCGAAAATCTGAAATTAGCAGTTTTTTAAAATGGGTAAGTCGAACTTTCCATGCTAAACGTTCCTTCCTTCGATAGCAACTTCATGTCCTACCGGTCTGCTGCTGTGCATTGTTCAGTTGTATAGCCTCTGCAAAACAGCAAAACCCAAAACCTATGCTCAAATAAAGTCGTACTTACGATACCAGACCGTGTGAGTAGAGATGATTCTATTATTACTAACATAGATATATATATATTTATAAATTGGCTGAGACGATCTTAATAATGAACATTATGTTATACAAGCTTGACTGCAGACTAGGAAACAAGATTGATAAATGCAGAATGACTTGTCCATCCTCTCTTTCTCTAGCCATTTCCCAATTTCATTGCTAGTTGTATGTTGTTTTGTTGTGATGTTGCATGCATCTTTGTTATATTTGTAAAACTAAAATTAAAACTGAAAATTTTACTGAGCCGATTTCAAAAAAAAAAAAACAAACAAACAAACAAACACGATTGCCTCAGCCAAAATTCCTTGCTAACTTACCAAGGGCCATTGAGACCCTTTGGATCTACTAAAATTTTGTTTTACAAAATATTTTTTAATTTATAACTTAGTGTTACCCCATAGAATCAAACCTATAATCTAGAGTTATTAGGGTAAGACCCTTCACACTATGTCTTGTATTTATGTAGTTTAGGAATGGTGTGTTTGTAGGCAGTGTGATTGTCTATGCGTAATCCATCTTGAGTCTTCCCTCCATATACATTGTTTCATAAGGTGGTGTGAAACCCAAAACATTTTTTTAACCTGTATTTAACTTTATAGGGGGTGTTGAAACCCAAAATAAGTGCAACACAGGTACACCCCAAGATATATAGTACAATTAGAACTTTATATAACTTAGTATTTTCCACCAGAATCGAACCCATGACTTGAAGCTTCCAATTCAAGTGTCTTACTATTAGCCTAACATTTCATTATTCATATTTAACTTGTTGCCCACTAAGAATTTTTAGACCATCTTTTTAATCCAAATACACCAAATCATACAACCAAATGGCACAATATTCATCATTTACATAACCAAGCTGCACAATATTCATCAAGAGCATGAGCACTTGGACTTCCACACATAATTAGATGTATGATGTGGTGTTGCACAAAACATTGTGCAAAAGTTGTACAAAACTATAAGGCATACATAAGGGGTGATAAATCCAAATTTTGACTTGCTATGATATCAGGTATCCAATATTGGAGCTACAATATGACGTACTTGAGATTGAGGCACAAACTACGATGTCAGAGATGATATCACGAACATGTGCAGACTTATAAATACAACACTTAGGCACATGGTCCATATACAATTTCATTTCACACTTAGTGAAATTCTGTCAGTTTATTTTCTTGATTTTAGCACATAGGACTTGGGAGTGCATACCTGCAATGTGATGTTTAGTAATTGAACGAAGTCTTTATTCTAGTGGAATGTACTTGGACACATTTCATGCATGGAAATAAAGATCGAGATTACTTTACATTGTTGTAGCATTACTTAGTTTTTACTATTTACACTTAGGAAAAAATATTTTTCTTGCTTTGACTTAGCTTAATGTTTATTGTTTTCTCTAGTTACTAATTTACTTTCTATGCACTTTATCATTACTATTGTTAAGCAGAATGAGTAGAATTAATCTTGAGCACTTGAGTGTAGTTGCTTAGTAACTCAATAGTATTATCACTTGGTACACTCAGTAGTGAGGTGCTTGGTAATCCCAGTAGTAGTTGCACGAAGTCTAAGGTGTGAACCGACGGTCAAGACTAAATGCTTATCACATAGGCTAAATTAGATTTGTTTACTATCACTTAGATTTAGAAACCATTCTACTTACTTTATGTTTACTAGGAGCAATATGGTCCATACAATATTAGTATCATACACCTCATCATAAGTTAAACTATATGTATCGATTTTACTAGCTCATGTGGGAACTCTAACCAATTACTAACATAGTTGCATTGCCTTGTCCACGGAGTTTGACCTAGTTGTATGTGAACACTTGTATCTGGTACGATTATCAAGGAAAAATTTGTGTGATGGCAAATATGTTGATTTGATTCCCTATTCTCTGATCATCATTTCAAAATAAATGCATAACTTAGAGAAATGCAAGCTTACAATTACACAGCTTTTTAGCTTTTTTGAACTTTTTTGTTTACAAGTTCTGCAAAAACTGTGCATCACACAACCACACACAAAGTGTGTGGCATCGGCCATCGGCCATGACATAAGCAGATACAAAAGGATGTCAACGTCACATTCTGGCGTCCATAATTCGCGGACTTACGATACATCATCCAAATACGTTTGTCAAACAGCAAGCCAAAGGCTTGCTTGGAGCGTCCAACATTGATAAAGACAGTAACAGATGACAAGTCTCCAATCAGCGCAGTGCCTTAATCTGGCCTGACGCTGAAATGCAATCTGCGTTTTCATAGGTTGTTGAATCTCTTGCTGGTTTGCACAAAACCACTTTCATACTTCATGAGGAACATTTATAACATATATATATATATATCTGCGCACCAAAATGCAATATAATACCGATCCAATTATATATATATATATATATACCAAATGCAATATGATACAACATCCAGCGAAGCAACATGGAATTCATCTATGACAACGGTTTTCAACCTTGTACACAAGTTTGACAGAAATTCATGCCATTTAGCCAACAACACTCCCTCCGAAAATTATGCGTACAACTTGTAGAAAAACCTGGCTTTGACCATGTTCAAGCTTTGCAAATATACATAACAGATTCCATATACTGCAACAAGATTCCAAGGTAACAGGTAGAAGACTGGAAAAGCATTAGTTCTCTTCACAGCTGGAGTATAGCAGCAGCATCTGTTCTTGATAGGAATGTCATGCACAGAGGAGGGCTCTTTTTAGCAATTGCAAGAACTGCAGAAGGAAGAGCCCAGAGTGCATCCCCACAGATCAAACCCGAGGCCACAGCAGGAACCAGAAGATCTGCTTTGGGTTTGTTCAGTTTTGTCCACACAAACACAATCACAGTGCCCACAAACATGTCAATGGCGAAATATGGACCAACGTAAAAGGGAATGGCCATTGCCATGGAAATGGGTATAAAAGCAGACACTTTCTTGGGTACAAAATCTTTTATAAGATTTGTGATCATTGCAAAGGCAAAGAAACCATAGCAAAGCTGAAGACAGTGCTTGGGCAGAGCAGAGAACCCATCAATTCCAAGCAGAGCCATTTGTCTGAAAATGGCGGCATTTGGTGCTGGGTATTCCTTGGAAACTCCAATGTCAAATGCTTTCCAAAACATCCAGAAGGTCAAGGGGGCTAGAATGCAGCCCATTGCGGTACCAATAATTTGGCTGGCGAACATGGATCTGGGTGAGGCCATTGTCAAATACCCAGTTTTGAAATCCTGCATCAGGTCTGATGCAGTGGTCACAATTACCATCATGACACCCATTAATGCCAATCCTGCAATAACACCCCCATCACTCCCTGCCCATGCTGCAAATATGAAAAGCCCCAGCTTCCCATAGTTTGATGGCAAGCTCCAATCTGTCAAACCACTCCCATATGAATTGCAAAACCCTAGAATCGGTGCCACTACATACCCTGAAAGGACATAGTACCACTTTACTTGATGAAATATCCTGGGCATTACCCCTGTTGATATGGCAGCCAGTGTTACATATGCCGTTGCAGCAACATGAAATGGTACGCTGCCTTTCATGAAGATCTCATTACGCTTCCTTTCAACCAGTGATTGCTGAGATTCATCAGGAGCTGACAGAAAATGAAGGTATGAAAAAAGATTTTAGAAGCCAGCATGAGTAGTGAAATTATGGTAACTTTATGACAATCTTGTTTTAAGTATTGTCCACAATGATGTGCCGGATAGATACAATTTGACAAAACAATTTTCAGGACATCAGAAAGTAGAATTGTGCCTCAAACCTGGATTGTTGATGTCGGAATTTGCCACAGGGAGTTGCCCTCTCCTCTTATGTTGTTGATACAGGGAAAAGATTGTCAGAGTCAATATCTTGACAAAGTTGTAAATCCCATCTCCTAAAAGAATGGCCATTGCAATAATGATCTGTGACAGGAAAAAAAATGATGGTTACTATCTTGATCATTATCATTGTAGCCTTGTGCCAACACTATAAGTAAGCTGGACCATCAAGAACTGGACGAGTTTTATTTAGCAATTGACATCTATGAAGAACTAAAGCTTCATGATTTTGTAATTTTTCACATCTACTACCAACTTCCTTCCATTTAAATTAAAATCCTTATGGAGAGATTACTTAAACGTGCTTTACCTTGTAACCATAGAGACCTTTTAGATCTTTTGAAGACAACCCTGCTGGAAACCAATCGCCTTCTCTATTTTTTATTAGCGGCCACATTAAGCCCCATGACACAATTCCACCAAACAACATTGATATATTCACCAGATGAGGACATATCATGCCAGCCCCCACATAAGTTGCGTTGAAGTCTGTGTAGAACCTGAAACGATGCACATGTATCATCAGAAGAATGATACGATTATGGCCTTGGCGTTTGTAGAATGAAATGCAGAAATAGATAAGTCAATGGACAGAAACAAATACCCACTTGTTCTCAAAGGCTTTAAGACCAAAAATCGGAAAATGTTTGAATCCACAATCACCGTTTCCGCTGAAAAACCATTTGAAGAAGCTCCAAAGAAAGCTGATGATAAAATATTTTGCAAGACACAATACCTGCATCCTGGAGAATCCCAATGCCACATATCCAACATAATTTTAAGAATCCATATGCCAGTTTAAAATCATTTCTATACACGAAAAATAACACGTTTTTGAAGATTCAGGACAGGGCTGCTGAATCAAATGTTGCCAGTGTTCTTTGACTAATTGGAAAATGCATATTCGGTAATTTTCCCTGCAGTTTTTTAAAAGGACTTACTTGGCCTTTGCTTGGCCCTGAGGTGTATGAAAGCTGTTAATCAAAACGGCTGTGGCTGTTCCGCTTGGGTATGTAAGTTTGTAGTCAATGATCATAATCTGCATTGCAAGTTACGAAAGAAATGTAAATATTGCTTATTCCTAAATGCCATGATTATGTTCTTGTCAAGTAACAAAACTTGGGGAAAAAATAAGAAAGAAAACCAAAGCAAAATATTTGATTTCAATTAGCTCATTAGTCGCAGCTAGAAACCCGCACAGGTCACATTACCATACTGGTTTCGAATCTTCTGTGCAGTCACCACTGATGAGGAATCCAGAGAAGATTAAAAAACCAGTACGGTTTCATACAGTGATAACAAGAAATTTTCAGAACACTTGGTACTGCAACTTGCAATTAGATGTAACTTGAGCTACCTTTCGCAAAGGAACCACAGCAAAAAGTCCCAAAAAGCTGACAGCGAAAATGAAGGCAAAAATCCATCCAAGGTGGGGAGTTTTCACAGCAGAGGCATCATTTCCACGCACACTAGGCCCTGTTTTCTGCCTAGTTGCTTCATCCATAGCCACAATATAAGTACCAAACCCTCCTGCAAAACACCCACCACCAGATTCAGCAAAATTTCTCAAAAAAATAGACCCAATACATACAAATCTCAGTTTCAGTTTCACAAGATCTTTCATACTTACCACTGAAGGCAATTCCATAGCAGGCAACAACACAGGTCTGGATGACCGTGTTCTCCTGCCTGGTAAAGGGCTTCTTCAGCAACCCAAACTTGGCAAGAAACGTGGTCCATGTCTTGATCATGAAGAAACCCACAAGCCCAGCTGCAACACTCAGGGAAGGAATAGCTCCAACTGTCAGATTCAGCTTGTGGGCGATGATGCAGAACAGTCCTCCCATAACAACACTTGCAGCAATTCCTCTGAGAGTGATCTGCTCCAACCATGGAGGCACGTTTGCAGAGAAAAACACATCCCCTGCATCTTCTGATGCTGGAACTGCTTCCTCGCTCTCTCTCTTATCATGCAAATCCTCTGCTACGTTCTCCCTTTCTCGGTGAACATTGCTTTTGGGTTTTCTGTCCCTGTTGTTCTCTGGTTCCACACTTCCAGACATCCTTTCTAACTTCTCTTGAGCAGGATCTCTGAAAACCACAGAATTGTATAACCTGATCAAGCTACGGAGTATAAAATTCACAGAAGAACAGGGCAGTGTTCTCTGAATAAGTGACCTTTCGCTTAAAAACATAAACTAATCCTCAACTGATATTTATAGCTCTAGAAAACTTGGCAAGCAGCCAGACTCCAGTTCAGTGGCTTTCTTGTAATTACACATTGATGCACACTGTATTATTCCACATGGAATCAAAAAGCCATTTCTGCACTGTGTTCGTCCCCGACTCTCGGAGTTGTCATTTTTGTGTGAAATGGTTCATGGTTTTTGCTGCAGCTGCGACATCCATTCAGTGTAATCAGCATACCACGACAGCGGTATGCAACCAATGCAAGCATGACCCCGTTTTCACAGCTCTGCTTCCTGCTCTGGTCCCTCCTTGTGGTTGACTAATGACTGATGATTTGGCCTTCTTCGTGATGCCGGAATATCACACGCTTCCGGGCGGATACTGGAAACACAGATTTACACATTGATACTGTGACTCCGAAATTGAAATTTTATTACGTTGTAAAGCTTACATCTCCTCAAACAATACAAATGTCCGTATTGTAGGTTTGAAAAAACATAATTAAAAAAGTTACCAGCATTGTAACAACTTTGCCCCACAGCACCTCAAGGAATTCGCTAAGATCCAATGGATCCGGGGTAGAAGACCCAAGGAATACGTCTCTAACAAGCAAGCAACCCAAGGAAGGGTGCAAGCAACAACATAGTTTCTTAATATATGTGGGAATGCACCTCAAGGTGAATGACTAACTCTGAACAAAGACCTTGCAAACAAATACACAACCAACCCTGTAGACAACATTGGTGTAAAAGAGGAACAATGCATCTACCAGGGGGTGCCTCACCCTCACACCCCTCATGATCTGGTACAAGGTTCAACATGGCACCACACCAAAACTATCCAGTCCTAGATACCTACATATCTACGACTGTCATAGAATTAGGGCCATATAGTTCTCCAAGTGAGGATAGTATGAAGAGGACTTAGAGAGAGATATAATAGGAGGGAGTCCTACTACGGGCTTGGTACTACCAAGTCAAGATGGGTTTTCGAACACTTGAGAACCAACTAAGGGCACCTCAAAGTGTTCCATGGTCCTTGAACCATGGGGATGGCCCAGGAGAATCACTACCCTAAGACATCTCTCACAATCTTCCCCCACAAAAAAGAAGCAACATCCTCGGAGCAGAGCCTAGGATGACTTCGAGTACACTTTAAGTATGGGTTTGAAACTCCATCAACTCTAGGGAACTTGTCAACTCAATTGATGCTAAGCTTGAAAGAAGGTACCAACCTTAACACCTGATACATTTTTCCATCCAATGCCTTGCATGAAACACAAAGGGCACTTGGAGGAAACCCAAAACTTTCCCTACTCTGTGACAAGCAAGAGAAATTCAACCCAAAGGGACAACGTCTCTACAACATCCCCTAGATCCACCCCTTATCAGCTCTAGAGACTTATCTTCTTGCGTAGGACCATACCTATGCAAGAAGATACTCTCTTATTCCACAAGTCTAGCTGAGTTCCTTCCTGAAAGACATCTCATCACCCATTGATTTTCTTGATTTTTTTTATTGATCTTGAGGGCTCACCAAGGTCACTAGCCATGGTGATGAACTTGGAAATCCAAAATCGAGAGGGAGAACATGCTCCAAAAGAGCCATGTCTCCGCAAGAAACTCAAGCTTGCTAGAACCCCAAGTTTTGCTTCTTACATAAGAACCCATGGGGGTCTCATCAATGCCACCATCTAATCACTGAATCACCACGTCTATACCATGCACATTTTTTTTTTCCATATCACATTCGTTTAGGCTGGTAGGAAGGGAGTTGAGCATGATTTCCCTTCAAAATAAGGTATAGAGGTAAATCTTTTGAACTTGACCTTGCCATCCACAAACACACCAACATTGCAATCCTCATTTCATCATCCAACACTATTCCATTTCCATAGCAAAAGAGAAGATCCAAAATTTGTTTGGAAAACTTCTCCAAGAGGCTATCATAGCATACAAACCTAGTTTGTCATTAACATCCTTTGGGATGGTCCAACATCAAGAATGCCTACTTGAATGCTACAACAAGTGGAGGATATGTTTGGCAGCCAACCCCAAGGCAATCCTTCATACACACGTCTCATGTCAACTGCTACCACATCATCCATTGCAACCATAATGTCCCGTTTGTGGGAAAGGATCAACCACACCTGCATCTTACAAGCTATCCTTCCCACTTCAAGATATGGGACAAGCACCAGTTTTCTAAACACCTAGTCCAAGGAAGCATGTAGAATCACCCCTAAGGATAACCATAGTCATAAATTCTCCAAAGAACATCTAGATTCCCAGAATATGAATTTTCCCATAATACATGCCCAAGTAGTCAACATAGCCAACACAATCGTATCATCAAACTACTACCAATTGAGGGAAGACATAGATTCACAGGTCTTACCCACATTCAATTCCACCTTAAGAACAACTTAAGAAGCAAAAGAATTCATCCCTCAAGATTTTACCAAGAGGGAGTTTGGTTTCATCGTGGGAGATTTGGATTTTTATTTCATATATCGTAGTCCATCCCATTTACAACATGTGTGGTGCACAAGGCTGCACTACTACCTATTACCATTAGGCCCAAACAACAATGTGAGAGTCAATGAGAACATTTTTCCCATAGGAGGACTAGGTCCTCAAGATAGTTTTACAAAGAACGAGCTTCAACAACATCAACTACCAACATAAAACAACATAGGAATCATCCCCGAAGGATTTACAATAAGAAAGGTCTACTAAAGAACCCCAACAAGGAAGTTCCTTTGGAGCCCCAAAAGCTGAGAGAGAGTACATATGATCACGCCTTACTTACAAGAGAAGAGATATATACATTTAGGCTACACTAACAACATGGCCTCACAAGGGAGATTCCATGAATTCCACCACAGTAACAACATTCTCCTCTAAAAACAAGCCCTAAGAGTTCAAGAACATGGGATGGCTAGTTGGAACAAGTCCCAAACATCAACTACTTCAAAATCCCATCTAGGGTTACAACTATCTCTATACAGCCTGCATTATTATTTCAAGAACTAGAGGGTATCCATTAGAACAGTAGATGGCCCCTCATAGGACTAGAGAATCACCAAGTATTATAGTGCTTAGTCATGCTATCCCACTAGCAAGGTTAGGAAGTTGACATAATTTAACAATACACTAGAGAAATGGGACAATACATTAGGGAGAGATGATGTGAAACATCAATGTACATAAGGAGTAGAGTACACAGACGAGATTGGGCAATACACCATAGCTCGCTAGGCACAATAAGTTCCAAGTCATGAAATCACACCATAGTCCACAAAAGCACCAATAAGTCCCAAGCCATTAGAGCACATCATAGCCCTCAAAAGCACTAAAAGTAACTAGTCACGAGAGCACATCATAATCCATGAAGCACCAGAGGCCCCTAATCATGAGAGCATAGGCTTAAGTGTTTTCAAGCACATCCAAGTCCACCAAGCAAGGCCACCAAGAGAAGTCATAATTTCTGTAACTGTAACATCATTTATTCAAGGATGGACCACCATCTCAACATTCAAAAAACTACTTCATGATCACATTCAACCATGGAAGAGGGAGTCTAGGTGCCAATACCCAGAACTCAACTCTACTCCATAGCTAGACATAGCAACATCACCTTGATTTGAATTTTATTCTGCCATTGCAGTTCACATGACCATCATGAACCAACCCCTATCAAGATCAAGCTCATCAAACCAATTTGTTTAAATTTTAGGCTACATGCCACCATCGATCACTTGTGGATCAGATTTCTACCAATCTAGGAACCTAAGAGGAAATGTTCCCAAGACTTGTCCTATCTCAAGAACGTTCACCAAAGGACACATCATCATGGCATGCCAATATCACCAAGAAAATAAGGCATCAAATCAAGAGCACCTTGGGCAAGGACATGCCTTGGCTTTCTCGTTACAACACCATATCTCAACAAAGAGAAATTTTCATGGGGCTTTCAACAGAATTACACATCAAGGCACAAAGGCTGCTTACAACATATAAAGTAGGTGCTTCAAGAACAAGAACTAGGGGAACACCATGCATCAAGCTTGGCCTTGTCACAGGGTGTGGCATAGGCCTACAACAAGGAGACAACTGACTCACATAGGGCAATAACATCTAGCACTTTCGAGTGCATAAACTATTAAAACTGAGTACATCACAAGATTACATTACAATCTCACACACCTGAGGATAGGAATACATTTAGTGAACATAATACATGGCATTTGGGGTTGCTACCTAGGCCTATAAGGATATAGGACAAACTACCTAAGCCCATTTTAAGTTGAAAGGTTTAGGCCACCAGGATCACACTAAGGTTGCACCATGCTGTTCCAAGAAAAGCCTGTCTTTGTCTCTACATGTACACGAACATCTTTCACACTGCATCCATTGCACAACTATCTCTACACGTACATGAACAACTATCACACTGAACCCACTACACGACTACCATTGAATGCAAATGAATCGAGACACGAACCCAATGATTAAATAATTGGACACACTAATTGAGTATCCACCACCTGCCATAGTGAGACCTCAAGGCATTGGCCACTCCTAGGCCATCAGTATTTGGCATGGCTAGGGATAGTATTTTATGCCATCTGCTAACCCAATATTCATAGGATCTAGGACAAATCACCATCCTCTATTAGTGCTCACCTAGCACTGAGAGGCAAACAAATCATGATGTACCTACTGCTCTGCCACAACAATGGTACTAATAAATCCATAACCCAATGTTGGGATTCCAAGACCAAGTAACCAATTCATGAAGGCCTCAAGAACACACATCTTCCCTGTAGACATAGTGCTCATAGAATCAATTGAGGCCACCCCTAGCCGCATCTTATTACCTATGTTGCTTGCAAGATTGAGACAACAACTTAGAAACAAAGTAGTTAATAGAAACATGATTAGCACATCAGCCTCATATACAACCATCAAGCATGATCATACAATAGAGAAATATCACTCTCACAACATCATAAAGAGCAAGACCTCAACAACACACATAGAGATCAGTCATGCAAAACATTGATGGATCAATTAGATACACTCACATAAAAGAATTTGTATGAGGCACACCCAAAGAGAATTAGAACACTCTCAAAATTCCAAGATTCACATACAACAAACATTCCTAGCCACTGACACTGGTTCCCACTAGGATCAAAATCTCAACACATTCATAAGAAGCATGGGCAATAGAGATTCATTATCTCAACATGAACATAAGGAGGGAGACCAAGGTCTAGCCAACAATAGGTCTCAACAAAGCTCCAATTCTCACTACAATGAGCAACATCAAGGAGGATGCGTTCACAAGAAAGACTCTCATCAAGAGAGGTGAGGTCTCAATAAAAACCAACAAGAGGATGACCTACACCAGAAGGTATCCAAATCAAAATACCTGAAGAATTATCACCAATCAAAGGAGTGATGCCAAAAAACCAAGGGCAACAAAACCAGCTCAAACAAGGGAGCACAACAAATGAAAGGTCTACAACAAGGGTAATCATGCTCGAAGCACAAGATGTTGTCAAAATAAGGACCACAAACATTTGGCCTTGGGATGGCACAAATGGTCTCAAAATTCATCCTCAACAATCCCAACAATAAGTCATCACACCACGTGGATTACAAAGCCTTGCATTACAAATGATCGACATGTCAAAAGTGACATGCATGCAAAATTTGAAAACGCAACCAACGAAGACACACCTACACAACTAGATAAACATACAATCGCAAACACAAATGTACGAAGTCTATCGGCAATGATCTTAATCCACCCAGAACAAGGCTCACCAAGAGCACATGTCCAAAGGCCCTTCATCTCGAGGTACCTAGGAACCAATATGTCCCAATTTGTAATTCCTATACTCATTGTATCTAGGGTGAGTGGGAGTGCAAGGATACCACATCCAACATGATTCAATCAATGCCATCTCAATACATGTCATCTGGGTGGAAACTGAAGTAGAGACTGGGTCCAATTCATCCTAGATGAATCACTAGAGACTAGAGGTAAGAGCTCCTTGAGCAACAATAATTTATATGTTGCCAATAGAACTCTCCTCTGCCATATCAAATAAAATCGAAATTGGTCCAACCACAAGTAAACCAGTGGAGGATAATACCACAACGCCATGCATACATCCTCTATAGGAACAACATATATTAGTTGTTCAAAACGTAACATTTCCCTTATAATGAAGAGCGTAAAAATATTACCATAAGATAACTCTTCAAAGAACACATACAGATATGATCGTATCTCACATAGATAACAATCCACAAGGACGATAGATAGAATAACCTCGATGGTGTACCATAACCAAAGAGCACACAAATATCACAACATGATTACAAAAATACTTTGATACCATTTGTAACAACATTGCCCCGACGTTGTTCAGCATCCCAAGGAATTCACTAAGATCTAATGTATCCAAGGTGGAAGACTTGAGGAATATGCCTCTAACAAGCAAGCAACCCAAGGAAGGATGTAAGCAACAACACAGCTTCTTAATATATATGGGAATGCACCTCAAGGAGAATGACTAACTCTAAATGAGGACCTTGAAAATAGATACACAAGCAACCTTGTAGAAAACATCGGTGGAAGAGGAATGATGCATCTACCAGGGGGCACCTCACCCCTAGACCTCTCACAATCTGGTACAAGGTTTGGCATGGCACTACACCAAAACTATCCAGTCTTGGCTACCTACATATCTATGATTGCCACAAAATCAAGGCCATGTAGTTCTCCAAGTGAGGGTAGTATGAAGAGGACTTAGAGAGAGGTGTAACAGAAGGAAGTCCTACTACAGACTTGGTACCACCAAGCCAGGAAGGGTTTTTTAACACCTAAGAACCACCCAAGGGCACCTCAGAGTGTTCCATGGTCCCCAAACCATGGGGATGGCCTAAGAGAACCGCTACCCTAAGACATCCTCATAATCATAGTCTTGAGGAAAAAGCAAAAAGCACTAAACAAAGATATTTCATTGAGGAAAGACTCATTAAAGGCTACATACTCATACTGTAGTCAATTGTTGACACTGTAAAACATCAATAGCCACCTTCTCAACTAAGCCTATGAAAAACATAGCTGAAGCTTCTCGCAGTTGAGCTTTTAAAACATTGTAAATAAGGATGATGTTTGCGTGAGTCCTTTAACCATTTTTTTGTAGACATATCATGATAATATGAAAGGTCCAAATTTCAATATCTAAATGACAAACAAGACTTTAGGGTTTTAAAAATTTAGATATTTATGGTTGTTAAAACATAATTTTTACAAATATGGATTACTGTATATACTAACACCCTACATCTTAACTTCACCCAAGATATTGAAAAATGTTGTAATCATACCATTCTTGTTAAATGTAGATGGGAATGTTTGATGTGATCCTTTGTCAATGATGAGTGGCGAGGTACCCCTACACTCAACCATATGAATACGAGCGTGTACGCGCGATCCGGTTGAACTCCGTAGACTAAATGCCTTAACGCCACAAGGAACACTTGGGGTTAATCGTTCGTTGTCTTCCCAGGCTTGCTTGTATGTGTCACGGTGTATGGTTAAGCAAGTCTAAGGTATATGATTTTTTGGTATTTTTCAGTTTATCTCCTAAGCTATGAGGGTGAAGGGTTGAGAAACTAACTAATTCTAACTACAACACTAAGTCCTAGCATCAGCATCCGTTCCCACTTACCGTACAAACCCTGAACTGTGCAACTGTGGCTACCAAACGCTAATCGTTACTAGAATCACCACACGTAACGCACATGCTCAAAGCGGTCGTACTGAGGCACTTACCTAACCTATGTGTGACAAGTAGCTGATTCCTTGACTATCCGTACACATCCGTAGATGCTCGTAATCAAGTCGTACTTATCCCACGCTCTAGGAGGAAAGGGTTGAGAGAATCTATTCGTGATGAGTTGCTGATTCCTTGGTTAGCCGTACACGTTCGTCAATGCTCGTAACCAAGTTGTACTCATGCCGTGTCACTAGGAAAGCAGTAAATAACATTAATTAAACCTATCCATGCACTGCAAGGTTTACCCGCAAAGCTCATCTTTATTACCGTACACAACTTACGTTCAGGTACAAAGCTGCTCGAATAAAGAACCGTTCACTTGGGCGACTCCTACTACGGGCACATGGAAAATATTCCATCTTTGGGGTGATCAATCAGCCAGAGCTTCGCTACTTAGCCTATCTAATGAGAAATGAGGGGAGTGCTGCCTCTTATTTATAGATATGACGGAAGACTACAATATCACGTACGCGATATTGCAAGGAAAGACGCGATATCGCGTCGACCGCAATATCGCGTACGCGATATCGTGGCTTGTGCAATCTGCATCTCATCATACCCCCATGACTGAATGAAAACTTGTCCTCGAGTTCCTTACAATGATATCAGGTAGGTATGGGATTATTGAGGGGAATGGAACTAATGGAATGACATGTGAACGGTTCATTATTACAAGACTTAACAAGACTGGTGTTCATGACAACAAGGGTGAATACCTTATTACAATGACATCAAGCCACATTTGGCAGCTGAGAGAAAAGAGGAGAGAGAATAGAAGAGAAGAAGAGAGAAGAGTCTTGCTGCTGCCAACGCCTAGATTGCGCCTTCCATTGTCCATCCGTAAGCACATCATTAATTCTGCTCCTTGCATAGCTACTTCAGTGCTGCTCCATTCCAAGTGTTTGCTCCAAATCCATTCCGTTGTTGTATGATTGCCATCTACACACACAACACAATCATATATTAGCAAGGGTAATTGAATCATCAAGTAAATAATACCTTGCTTCAGTGTAGGTTCATTGGCTAAGTTGTGGTATGGCTGATATGGATCTGGGAATATGTTACTGATGACTACCGAAGGTGTGGGGGTGAAGAAGAAAATGAAAAAATTCAGGCGTAGGAGAAAAATCAAAAAAGCAGGCCTCGCACCCCCATGACTAATCGTGAACCTCCGGTAGCATGAGAATGGAGAAAGAAAAGGAGTAATAAAGATAGGTAAAAAGGGACAACTATGACATCAGTGAAGTGGATGTTAAGATGGAAATGAACAAAACTTAAAATTAATTGCAAATGTTAAGGAAAAGAAGTTAACTAATGTTCCAAATAGGATTGTCAGTGGGTCCTCCCCAAAGCAGGCTCATGCCCTTAATGCCCTGACAATCCCACATTCAAAGAGTCCGTAGGCTCTGGGAATGTCCATTGGAACAAGAGTTAAAGTCTTAACCGCTAGAATTTACCAAAAAGAAAATAAAGCATCAACCAAAATATATACACTAATGATATAACCGGTAATGAGGTGAAAAATGGAGAGGAGGATGGAAAGAAGAGAAGTGGAATGGAATCCCAAGAACAAAGTGGTGTACAGCCCCTTGTGTGTTTTATGATTAATGTGACTTGGTGAATCTCATTCCAACTCCGGGCTCAAACCAACCACTTCCAGTGACTTCGCATCGATGCATTTGGTTAAACCATCCACTTGGATAACAAGGATGCATCTTCAAAGAGCCACCACCATTCCGACAAAACAAAGGAGAGAATGGGAAGCGAGAAGGGCCTTAGTTAGAGGGAACACTTTGGTTCCATAACCAGTGCTTGCAGCCCAAATTTTATTTCGTCTAAGGGGTGTGCTTTGAATCCTCACTTTTGTTTTTTGCTTTCTTCTTTTTTTTTTCTTTTTGTGTTTTGTGTTTTTATGCGTGGGGACCACACCATGCAAAGACTTCTTATTTTTATTGTCTCAGCTTCCGATTATTGGGTAACATCGGAACGGCAAGAAAACCCAAGAAGAAAACATCCAAGCACCCAAGTGAATGACCAACACAAAAACATCAAGTTCCCTTGAAGTCACACCCTTTGCAATCCTTGAGTCCTTCCTTAGTTTGAGAAATTCCCAATCACCAGTTTGTTAAAGTTCTTATTGGAAGGGAACTGTACATTTCCAAGCCAAGGAAAATCATAGACTTGATGGATGGATGGATGAAGTGATCTCATTGCCTGCCATATCAAAAGGAACATACCTTAGTATCAACAATGTAACTTGAAGGTAAAAACCAAACATTAGCAATTAATGAAAAACAGTTCATCCCATTGGTCTGAACACTTATTGGGTGACGAACTTACAGGGTAGAAACACACACACACACAAAATGGAAAAAGTATAACGATGGTGTAAAACAAAAACAAGAAAATTTAAAGAAATTTGTAAAACAAAAAGGTGTAAGACAAAAATGTATAAAACAAAAATATGTAAAACAAAAGCTGAAAAAGAATTGAGGGCCCCATATGGTTAGCATAGGTGGCCATCTCCCCCATGACTGAGTTGTAAGGGAGAGATCCAAAATAGTGAGCGTGGTTGACCGCTAGTAGTAGTGCGACTGGTACTGGCTGGTGCAGATTCACGGAAAGGTTTTGTTTGTTGTACATTAACCAATAACCTTTTATCCGGGCTATCAAGCTTATATATCATCATGGCTCCGGAGGGAAAGGTAGTATGAATAATGTAAGGTCCTTCCCACAAGGTCTGAAACTTCATACGTTGGGGTACATGTGTGGGGTTCCAGTAAAGAACCTTATCTCCTAGTTTATACCTAAGCCTACGGATCCTTAAGTCATGATGTTGTTTACTGTGTGCTTTGTGCAGCTCATTTAATGACAGTGCAACCAATCGATTCTCATCTAACACATTCAAAGTTGCTAGTCATTGTTTTTGTGCTAGGTCAAGATCTAGGTGAAGTTCGCAAGCCATGGACAGTGTACGAAGCTCACTGTGTATAGGCAGTTTTGGAAGTTTCCCGTACACTAGCTCATAGGGAGAGTATCCTGTAGGGAGCTTCCAAGTGGAACAATACGCCCAAAGAGCGTCATTCAATTTCGTGCTCCAGTCTTGCCTAAATTTGTTAATTGTTCGTGTTAATATTTTGGTAATCTCCCTATTAGTAACCTTAGCTTGGCCATTAGCTTGGGGGTGGTAAGGTGTGGTCAGTTTATGCTCAACCCCTAAGCGTTGCATCAACTTTCTAAAGGTTGGGGGGGGGAAATGCATTCCATTATCGGAAATAAGTGCACGTGGCACACCAAACCTGTTAACGATTTGTTGCTGTACAAATCGAGCAGCTGTAGATGATGTGCAATCTGTTACTGCAGCTGCTTCAGCCCATTTGGTTAAGTAATTAACAGTAACGATTATATATGCTTTTCTGTTGGACATTGGTGTAATCGGTCCCATGAAATCAATCCCCCAAATGTCAAAGGGTTCCAAATGTTGAATCCATTGTTGTGGACCCTCCATCCTAGCAGTCATTCCCCCATCATGTTGGCAGCGCTCGCAGGATTGAGCAAAATGATGGGCATCTCGAAATAGTGTTGGCCAATTATATCCTGCAAGCAGGATTTTAGTGGTCGTTCGTCTCCCAGCATAATGACCCCCACAAAGGCCCTAATGAGCATCCTGGAGAACTTTTAATTGATCTTGATCGGGTACACACCATCAAACTAGGCCATTAGGACAGACTTTATAGAGTTGTCCCCTGATTTCCATGAAGTATTTGATGTTGTGAAGAAACTATTGTTTCTTCCTAAAGTCTAATTTCTGTGGCATTCATTGTGAAGTAAGATAAGTGAGAATGTTGCTATACCAATTTACTTCTGTGGGTTGATTATTTATTACACCAACAAAGAGGGTTTCATTAGGAAAATGGTCAGATACTGCGTATTCATCCTCTTTGTTGTCCCATCGCAACCGAGATAGGTGATCGGCGATGACGTTCTCGGTGCCCTTGCTGTCTACAATAGTTAAATCGAACTCCTAAAGAATCACCAGCCAACGTATGATACGTGGGCTCACCATTGGCTTATTCATAAGGAACCTAATGGCACTATGATCTGTGTGGATATATACCTTGTAGCCCAATACATAGTGCCTAAATTTATCCAGTGCGAACACAACAGCCATTAATTCTTTTTCTGTAGTTGTGTAGTTAAGTTGTGAACTGGTAATACTTTTACTGGCACAATGGATGTAATAAGGTCGTTTTTGTTCATCTAATTGTGTCAGTATAACTCCTAAAGCATAATTGGATGCATCGGTCATGATATGGAATGGTCTGGACCAGTCGAGTGCTTGCAGAATGGGGGTTTCCACAAGCCTCTGTTTAAGAGCTTGGAATGCTTGTTCACACTCCTTGGTCCATTCAAATGGTGCATCTTTCTTTGTTAATTCTACCAACGGTTTGGCAACTTTTGAAAAGTTTGCAATAAACCTCCTGTAGTAGCCAGTGTGTCCAAGGAATCACCTCACGTCTTTAACGGTTTCTGGTTGTCGGGTAATTCCTTGGATGACTTTAATTTTTTCTAGGTCAGCTTCGATTTCTAATTGTGAAATTTTGTGCCCCAACACGATGCCCTCTTGAACCATCAAATGGCTCTTTTGCCAGTTGAGCTGAAGGTTGGTTTCAACACATCGTTTCAATACTTGCTCTAACCGGTTGAGGGCTTGATCAAAGCTCGTTCCATAGGTGGAGAAGTTGTCCATGAAGACTTCTACTCCATTGCCTATTTGTTGTTGAAAAATGCTTAGAACTAAGCGTTGGAACGTGGCAGGGGCATTACACAAGCCAAAAGGCATTTTTTTGTATGCGAACGTTCCCCAAGGACTGGTGAACGTTGTTTTGGCTTGGTCTTCTGGTGCAATGCGTATTTGGTTGTACCCGCTATATCCATCCAGAAAACTATAATAGCGATGCCCTTCTATAGTGTCTAAGACTTGGTCCACAAATGGCAGTGGGAAGTGGTCTTTGAATGTTGCCATATTTAATAGCCTAAAATCTATACATACCCTCCATTTACCACCCTTTTTTGGTATGATGACAAGAGGGCTAACCCATTTGCTGTCAGCGATAGGGTAGATGAACTTGGCCTTGAGAAGTTGTTTTAGTTCTTCTTTAACAATTTGTTTTAGTTTTTGGTTCAATCACCTCTAGGGTTGTTTGCGAGGTTTCATAGAAGGGTCTGTATAAATCCTATGTTGGCATATCCGAGGATCTATTCCGATTAGTTCAGGATACGACTAAGCAAAGGCGGCTAACCACCTGTTTATCACCCTTAGCAAACTTTCTTTTTGCGTGGGCACGAGCTTTGCGTTGATGATTACCAGTTTTCCATTTTTGAGGGTCACGTATTCCAGACTGGTGGGTAATGGTTTTAACTCTAGGGGCTCTTGTTTAAACTCCTTAGGAATCTCCAACTTCCCCCAATTAATATTTTCAGAGTTAAGGGCTGGAAGTTGGCAATGAACTTGCTCCAATATGTCTGCGCTCTCAAGGTAAGCACTAGTTATTCCCTCTTCTTGCGCTACTTGTTCCAAAAAACTTTCAACTTCATGGGCCCTTAGTTGGGAAAGTCTCCCTTGGGCGTAAGTCCCAAGAGTTCTTCTCGTTTCATTTCGTAGCCCATCCACGATGTGGCGAAGTTGATCCCACTTAGCGTACCCATGGCCCGGGCAACAATGTAGCAGTGTATAGTAACGGGCCATGGTAGCATCCAAGGGTTCATAAGCACCTTGTTTCCAGCCTTGGATCTGCTTACGCAAATTGGACACTCTAGAGTACGTCTGATATTTGTTGTTGAACAGTTCAAGCATCGTACTCCACCTCCTTATGGTTTCCGGTTCTAAGGATCGGTACCAACTCTCTGCTTCCTTGAGGAGTGTCCTTGGGAACAACTTGAGCTTCTGCCACTCATTATCTATGTTTTGCAAGGCACATGCATCGTGGAATGCCTGTAAATGATGTTGAGGATCAGCGTTGTATCCCCCTTCAAAACGTGGGATATTATTTATGTCCAAACGCTTGATCCTACTGTCCTTTAAGTGCCTTGTGGGGATCCTAACTGCCTCTGTGATGTCTAGCATGCTTCAGGTTGCGAGTAGGGGTTCGTCATGATCATCTCTATCATGACATCTGTGATGTATTTGTGGTGGTTCCCTACTTTCCCTACGTCCTTTCCCTTGTCCTAACTCCTCTCGACCTTCCTGTCGAGGCCTTTCATCCTTTTTACTTTTATCCTCCCCTTTATGCTCATGGTGGCTGCGCCCAGATGTGGAAGGAGAGTGTGAATGGTGAGATGAAGGGGAAGAGGAAGGGGATCCATCACCATGGTGATGTTTCTTAGCTTCTCTTCGGCTGCTTCAGTCCTGATTGTTGTAACAATCCAAGTGTCTGTCCTTAGTATGAGTGGTTGTTCCTGCCGTGAACAGTTGGTGCTCACGGGGATCAGAGCCTGTAGCATGTATAGTTGATCGAAGGCCTTGATGCCTTACCTCTTCACCAGAGTGAGGAGGAGGAACATCATTTTCTAAGAAACCCATTGTGAGGGGTTCCTCGTCTCCTATTTCACTAATGACATGGGGGACCTTGCCCTTCAACAATGAATGTTGTCTCTCCTGCCTTTCATCTCGAATACGTTGTGCATTTGTGGGATGATAATCCCTTGTGTCATGGTCATCTAGAACGTATTCCACAAACAGTTCTTGCATGCCAATCTGTGCTAAGGCACGGAAAAGCATGTTAGGGGTTGCTCGATCTAGGGGTAACACAATGTTACCTTGCAGATCTCTCCATCACAGTTGCTCGTCCTGATGGAGAATAAAAGTAAAATCTGGGACATACTCATCAGGATGAGTATATGTCACCTTAGATTGTTTAGGACATGGATGGTCTCGGTTATGCGTATGATTCTGACTGTCTCATGTGTTGTCCTTAGGTGAGTTGATTTCATGAGAAGAAGCCATCCTAATGGTGTGCTATTTACCGTTATTTATGTTCTTAATTAACTGATTAACCCAAAGGTTCGTTAAAGCTCATAACGATGTGAGTGATATCCCTTATGTTCAATTGGCGT
>MNCI01004881.1:180586-206077 GCA_015680685.1 Gnetum montanum | reverse complement strand
TAGGAAAGCAGTAAATAACATTAATTAAACCTATCCATGCACTGCAAGATTTATCCGCAAATCTCGTCTTTATTGCCGTACACAACTTGCGTTCAGGTACAAAGCTGCTCGAATAAAGAACCGTTCACTTGGGGGACTCCTACTACGGGCACATGGAAAATATTCTATCTCTGGGGTGATCAATCCACCAGAGCTTCGCTACTTAGCCTATCTGATGAGAAATGAGGGGAGTGCCGCCTCTTATTTATAGATATGGCGGCGGACCGCGATATCGCGTACGCGATATCGCAGGGAAAGACGCGATATCGCGTCGGCCACGATATCGCGTATGCAATATCACGGCTTGTGCAATCTGCATCTCATCAGTCAAGTTAGAGGATTCTTCTCATAGGCAAAAATCTTATGCAAACTTTCAAACCAGAAATTTTTGTAGAAAGATTTACTCATGCCATGCCAAACTTCTGGGATAAGCAAAGGAGAGTCCTTAAAAAAGGCTCTTTCCATGGACTAATGCCCAAAAAATCTGCCAAATCCATCCAAATTTTATTTAGGATTGGAGAAAGTGACCGATACCTAACATTTTAGAGTATCAAGGATTAATAAACAAAATTTGACCCTCTTTAATGTAACATTAAGGCTTATTAAGATTGTTATAATTATAGAATGCAATGGGCATCATAATAGAGTACATATTATTGCTCTTATTTACTAGCTTATATATATATATAATATATGAATTGGCTGAGATGATCTTATAAATGAATATTATGTCTTACAAGCCTGACTCATAGATGAGGAAACAAGATTGATAAAAGTGGAAGATGATAGAGTTGGAGAACAGTGTCAGCTAGTTCTCCTCTTGTGACTCCTCAATTCGTCTCTGATGAGACGCGACCTGCATGTGCTACCGCGATATCGCGTCTTCCCCTGCGATATCGCGGTCCACCGCCATATCTATAAATAAGAGGCGGCACTCCCTTCATTTGGCAATCCTAGCTAGAAGTAGCGAAGCTCTGGCAGATTGATCACTCCAGAGTTAGAATTTTTCCCATGTGCCCACAGTAGGAGTCCTAGAGTGAACGGCTCTTTATTCGAGCAGCTTGTAACCTGAACCCAAGTTGTGTACGGCAATAAAGATGAACTTGATTGGATAAACCTTGCAGTACATGGTTTTATTATTGTTTATTTACTGCTTTCCTAGTGCGCACAAGTACGACTTGATTACGAGCATCTACGGACGTGTACGGCTAGTCAAGGAATCGGCTGCTTGTCGCAACGCATGAGTACGACTTGATTACGAGCATTGGCTGCTTGGTAACCCAGTAGCGTATTCCAGGATTCTGCGCTTGGTAATCCCAGTGGTAGTCCAATGTGTACGGCTAGTCAAGGAATCGGCTACTCATTGCTAGGCTAGAACGTGTGATAAGTACGACTTAGTTACGAGCACCCACGGGTGTGTACGGCTAGCTAAGGAATCGGCTGCTTATCACACTTAAGCTAAATAGGTGCCTCAGTACGACCACTTCGAGCACTTGCGTTACGTGTGGTGATCCCAGTAACGATTAGCGTTTGGTAAGCCACAGTTGCATAGTTCAGGGTGTGTCCGGTAAGTGGGAACGGATGCTGACGCTAGTTAATTTAGACTTAGGACATTAGTTAGAGTTAGCTTAGTTTCTCAACCCTTTCCTCTGATAGCATAGAAGATAAACCGAAAAATACCAAAAAAATCACATACCTCAGACTTGCTTAACCATACACCGTGACACTTACAAGCAAGCCTGGGAAGACAACGAACGATTAACCCCAAGTGTTTCTTGTGGTGTTAAGGCATTTAGTCTGCGGAGTTCGACCGGATCGCGCATGCACGCTCGTATTCGTATGGTTGAGTGTAGGGGTACCTCACCACTCATCAGTCTCCCTTTGATTTAGTGGAGGACTTAGGCCTTGAATTCCTTCTATGTTTGGAGTCTTTTGTATTTCTTCCAAGGTTCTCCGTAAGAGTTAACTGCAACTTTGTGCTGATAGAATCTTCAACATGTATCATTGGTGTCTTGGAGTGAGATCCATGAGTCTGATAGAACATTTCAACTTGAAATGAAGCATCTTTTATTTCTTCTAAGACAAATGTCTGGGGTGCTTTCTTTCCCTTGTCATGTTCATGCCTTGCCTCCATGATGGCAACCCTTCTTACTCGATCCTCTATTGGCTGGCATGGCCTTATCATGTCCTTTGTGATTTGATATCCTTCTTGTACATGACTTGGGTTGACCTTCATGAGGGTTGCTTAAAGCATTAGTGATGCTAAATATATAGGTGGCAAAACTATATTTTCCTACAGATCTCTCCATCTAAGTTGTTCATCCTAGTGAAAAATGAATGTGAAATTAGGATTATATGGATCAATATGAACATATGAAATTCTAATCTGCATTAGTGCATTCCAATCTTCTTCATTATATTCCCTATCATGACTTTCATTAAGATTAACAATAGGTGGAGATTTCACTCTAGTAGTAGAAGCAATTTTAGTTTACTTTGATGCTTAAGTGCGTGTATATTGTGAAATTTATGAAGTGTGAAGAATGTACTCTATGATACTTAACACAACAAATTTTGTATTATCAACTACTCTAACATTGACACATCCCTGGCAATGATGCCAATGATGAGCAGTTGGATATTTCAATACCATAGAAGTCACAAGTGTTCATGCATGACCAAATCGTAATTGGTGGATGGACAATGTAAGTAGGCTAGTAGTTAAGATTTAGTTCATGATTGTTGTCTTCCCATGTAGAGTTAGTGAAGATTAAGTTGTATGGCTTAACTCTCGAAGAGGTGTATGATATATTGATGTTGTATGGCTTTAATTGTCCTAAGTGCCATCATAATAGAAATGAAGATAAAGTCTAGAATAAAGTCTAAGTCTAAGTAATGATAGAATTGTAAATCTACTTTAGCTTATAGTAATAAGTATTTGCTCCTAGCTTGCTGTACAAGTCATGGACTCATGTAACTGTTATTGGGATTACCAAGCAACTTCACTACTGAGTGAATTAAGTAAATTCACTACTAGGCTACCAAATGATTACAATTTACACTCGAAACTAGTTGTACTTATAGCACCTTACTAAAAGACATTAGAAAAGTAAAGTATTTAAGAAATGTAAATGACCAAATTAAAGTAAACATTATAGAAAGTAAAATTAAACTAAGTGAAATGCTGCAATAGTGAGAAACAATCTTGATCTTTATTTCTGATTATAAATTGTGCCCAAGAATAATCCACTCAAACAAAGATTCCATACAACTATTAGACACCACATGACGGGCATTCACTTTAACTCTAAGTTACAAAAACAAACTACAAGAATTTTGCTAAGGGTGGAATGAAGCTTATTTTTTGACACAATGGTGGGTTGGTATTTATAGGTGTGACCATGGCCCACTACATAACATCTACGATGACATAGGTAGAGCTATGATGTTGTAGATACGATATCATTAATGCGATATTGTAGATATGATATTGTAGTCCATATACAAAGGTTTTATCACTCGTGTTGACGTTGCCTTGTTCAACACTCACTCTCATAATAGTGTGCTTGTTAAAAATCTTGTTGCAATTGTTCTTCTACATCTATGATTCCTAGCACAAATGTAGGCTGAATAACAAGCATATATGTATTTCCAATGTCTTGTAAGAGTCAATAGTGTTAGAAAACATGAATAAATTATTCAATAAAAATATATACAAGTATGGGTAGATAATGATAACTTGCATTTCTTGTTGATCATTTGTATTATTATTATCAATACAGTGGATCATTCCAAAGGATGAATTTCTAGATGGTGAGAGAAGATTCGAAGCTAATATAGCCTAAAAAATATTTGCAATGTAAGTACACAAATAACACAATAAGATTTAGCAATGTTAAAGTTAGAGATGTAAAATGAAGAAATTTCATTGTTTTGAAATATTAAAAATGCATAAATACTTATGCTATCGTACTCCTATATCTCATTGAATCTATTGTCATTCTCGCTCACGTCACTTTGATTCTTGTTTCTAAAATCATCTTCTCTTTTCTATGTTCATCGATTCTAGATTTGTACTTTCTACAATTCATGGTCGTCTTTGGCCTCACCCATGCCCATGTCGACAGACACTGCCATGACCTCCATGAATCATATTATCTGTTGCAACAAATAGTTGCTATAGATGATTTTGAATAGACTGTTCTATGGCTTCACTATTGGGACTAATAGTAGTAGGATCCATGTTGAGAACAATACTACAATTGTTTCAAAGAAAATTGTGCAAGAGTAACACAACCATGCCATTTGAATATATAAATGCTTTTATTCAAGAGGTCGAATTTGTTTCTATGATAAAATTTAATTTTTTTTCAAAAATTTAATTTTCTTACCTAATTATTCAAGTTCAAATGTAAATATTTTGGAAATCTCCCAACGACATCCATGTAACATGTGTTGTTATACTACTTAGTCTCCATATTGCACATTATCCTACTCTTTATGATGATGTTATATTACTTTTATTGATGTTCACATAGATACGAAAATGCCTAAATTCAAATATTCCACTTCATCATCCTTCATCATGCATCTTAAGTCTAATATTTTCCAATAAAATTTAGTTTTATCTTGACTTCAAAACATTCTATTTTTAAATTTTGAAAGCATGTTCTAAATTCATTATAACATTAAAACTTTAAAAACTTTATGTTTGTAGTCAGTTTTGTTTCATATATACCATCCTTGTTATTGAGATTTTTAGGTTATCCCTCCTTAAATCTTATTGCTTATTAGTTTTTTCATTATTGAATTTAAATATTAAAAAAGTAAAACTTTATATATTTCCTCAATTTTTAAGCATAACATATTACCTCTTAATATTGAATACAAAACTTGACGATAATCTGCCAATCAAATCAAAACAAAACCCTCAGCTTCGCATTACCTCCTCTATGAAAGATCCAAAAGATAACAGATAAAAAAAAAAAAAAAAACTCCTTGCAAATCTCCTTTTTCCTTTCAACTCAAACAAAATCGAAATCCAAAACTACTAATAAAACACAATGGCACAACCTTTAAAGCTTTCAACTATGAAAAACGACAATGTCATATTTAACTTTCTGATGTGTGTTTTCATTGTTTGTTTTTGTACAGGAGGCAACACCACTGTAATTCAACTTTTCCAAGTGATAAAAAAAAAAAAAAAAAACTCTTGTTTTTTCGTGAGAAAAGTACAATAAAATCTACCGCTCCAAGTGGCATACCTCCAAAGGGCTTGTTTGAAATAAGTTCAGAAGTTGAAAACCCTTATGTAGATCAATTACAAAGAACTTTATCTTTTGGAGCTGCTATTGCGAATTAAATTAAGATGCACAGAGATTTGGAGGGAAATTGTGTTATATAGAACGAAAAAAGGACATGAATGGAGGTAGTAACGGTAATTTGAAATTTGAAATTAACATAAGGAATAAAAATAGAAAGTAAATATTTTCCAGTTTTCCATTCTGTATTTAAAATTAGAATTTTCAATTCCATAAACAAAGACTAATTCAAAGAACCAAATCAGGATTTTCCATTTGTATTTGAATTTGCTGTAACGAAGAAACCAAATTAGAATTTTCAGTTTTGTTTGAAATTTGCATAACAAAGAAACTAAATTAGAATTTTTCATTTCGTTGAAAAATAATTATTAAAAATTTACTATGGAACGGAAAAATCGTCACCCAAGAGCGTGGACGAAAAGCAATGCATGTACAATGCGCGAGCTAGCTAGTTGGTGGTCAGATGGATAGAGATGGCCTGTGGGGAGCGTGGGGGTTGGTCTGGGGTTGGCATTGCTGAAGGAGTCAGATTTTGCGATTGGTGGGTGGGCCCTGGGCAAAGATTGATAGAAAAAAGCTGACGAGTGTTGCTCCAAAGGTTAATGAAAATTAGAAGAACTTGAAAGTGAAGGTGGAGGAAAATAAAAACAAACCTAATCTTGAGAAAAACATAAATAAAATGGACAAAAGAAAAAAAGTTGCATTTTGTAGGTATCCCAAAGATAGTTGCATTTTGTAGGTATCCCAAAGATAGAGGGTGAAACAAATGAAACTTTATTTAATAAAGTTGAAAAATTTATAAATGATATGCATATAACTTCAAAAATTCATAAAGTTTTAGGGTTTTAGGTGAACGACATGAAAAGCCCCAACATGTAATTGTTAAGTTTCATGATGTAGAAGATAGAGTGCATGTTTAAAAACATCAAAGCTACATGAAGCAAACTATGAATAGGAAAAACGTTTGGATAAATGAGGATCTTACTCAAAAGGAACTTGCCAAAAGAGCTAAATAATGGAAAAAGATTAAGGTAGCTCGAAAACAAGGTTTTGTAGCATACCTAAATGCTAGCAACATGGTAGTCATTAGAAATAAGTAGTATTTCAAAAAACATATAGGCTCTTTAAGATGTGGATTTATTAACATTGATGGTGGAATTGCAAATAAAGTTGTTTCTTTGAATAGTGCTAGCTTCTTTGATAGCTTTAATATTTTTGGTTTTGTTAAAACATGGGAAGATGTTGCTTATGTAGATTTTGTAATTCTTGGATTTATTAAATTTGTTGCAACAAATACAAGAGTAGGGCAAAGTGGTAGACCTTCTAGGGGCATTACAATGTTAGTCACAAAATCTCTTGAAAATAGTGTCCTTTTAGAAAAAATTCTTGATCATAAATAATGTGTCTAGCTAAAAATCTTATGTTAGCATGGTTATGTTTTCCTTGTCATATGCTATTTTGCTCCTAGAGATTCTACATTGTATGATTTTATAGAGTTGTCTCGTGATCATACATTTGAGTTCTTAGGGAAAAATATTGTAGAATTTGTAGCAAAAGGCTTAGTATTTATTTATGAAGATTTTAATACAAGGATAGGTTCACAACAAACAAAGATTATTTAATGATAACATAATGTTGGAAATTTAGACATTATTAAAGATCGCAACTAGACTCGACATTTTGCAAATGGAACTATTAATAAGATGGTTCAACAACTATTAGAATGAACAAAATTTTTTGATGTTTTGATTTGCAATGGACTTGCTAGATTTCTTCAATCTTTTTCATTTACTTTGACAAGAGCTCAAGGTAACTCTTGTATTGATTTTCTTTTATGTTCTTATAAAGATATTGATTTTATTAAGGAGTTGAAAGTTGAAGAAGATTTAGTGGAGTCTTGCCATCATCAGTTGAGTTTTTATTGCAAATTCCAATTGTTTCTTAAATAATAAAAATTAAGAATGTGAAAAATATTAGTACAAACTCACCCCAGCAGTCAACGAAAAATATATGAATGCATCACATAACAAATGGACTCTTGAAAGACAACATAAGGAGCCTGAATAAACTTTTTCTTATAGTAGATGATGAATGATCAACTGGTTGAGATATTGCAAATGCCATATCGTTGATGCTACATTGCATCTACATTGCAGTATTCCTGTCAGTGCATCTTAGTTGGTTGCTACATCGTAGATGTTACATCACATTTGTTATAACTTAGTTGCATTGATGCAACCTCATTGACACATGAGTTGATGCATTGATGCATATGTATCAACGCAATGTCTATCTTTGCCTATAAATATGCGATCATCCGTCATGTATGGGATACCATTCAATCATTTTGTAGCTAGACTCTTGTAGTTTCATTTTGTCATTTTAGCAAATAGTCAATGAGTGCCTGCAGTGTGAATTTGAGTTAGTTGTACGATGTCTTATTTGAGTGGCATTCTACCTAGGCACATTCCATGAATGATAATAAGATCGAGATTAATTCACATTCATTGTAGCAGTTTAACTTAGATTAAATTTACTTTCCATGCAATTTACTCTTCATGTATTTAATTAACAATTATGTTTCCATGCATGATGAGTCACCAAATAAGCGACCCAATATCGGATATGCAATATCGGATTGACCAAGCGAAATTGGATCCCCAACATTGGACACGTGATGTCAAAGCCTGTCTCATTGTCTATAAATAAGAGATAGGCACTTAGTTTTGGATAATATTTTTTCATTCCTTTAGTTGAACTCTTGCAGTTTTTCTCTTCCAGAGTTAGAATTATTTCTAAGTGCCTGCAGTAGGAGTCATAGAGTGAATGGATCTTTATTTGAGCATTATGTACCTGAGCACACCTTGTGTCCAGAAATAAAGACAAACTTTGTGATAAACCTTGTGACATTCAGAATAGATTAACTATTGCATTTAATGTTATTTACTATTATTTGATGCTCTCATTAGTTAATCAATGTTATTTCTATAGAATTATTAATTATCAACAAATTAGCACACTTAGCACGACCACTTCGAGCAAATGTGGAACACTTGGTAACCCAGTAATGACTAGCGTTTGGTAATCCTACTAGTGTTACACTGGTTCAGGATGTATACGGAGAGTGGGAACGGATGTTGGCGTTAGGATTCAATCACCATTAGAGTTACAAAAACCCATTAGTTAACTAAATATTTTCATTTCACACACTTAGGAGACCAAGATAGAAATATAAAAAACATAAAAAATCATATACCTCGAGTTTACTTAATCATACAATTGTGCCTTACAAGTAAGCTTGGGAAGACAATGACTGCATAACTCATCTTTGTTTTGTGTAGGTGCATAAGCACTTAATCCTCAAAGTTCGACCGGATCATGCATGAATGCTCATATTCGTATGGTTGGGCATAGGGGTACCTTGCTGCTCATCATTGGTGTTGTTGCTGAGGATTTTGTTGTTTATGTGTTGATTAGAACTTAGGAAATCCTTTTATCATTGGAATGAACCCTTAAGGTTAACTATCCTACAATCACTGGAACAGAGTACCACACACTAAGTAATCAATCATGTCTCCTTCTTCTTATAAGAGTGCTTCACCGACTAGGTTCGATACCATGAACAATCATAGGCAGGGTGCACAAGATGATTTGCCAATGCCCCAACAGTTTCGCATGGCATATGCTCATCCTGATGAGTATGTACCAGACTTTACCTTTATCCTCCACTGGGATGAATAGCTATGATGGCATGATTTAGAAGGTAACATAGTGTTACCTCCCAATTGCTCAATCCTGGGCATGCTTCTTCGTGCTTTCACACGAATTGGTATGTAGCACTTACAATTAGAGTACGTTGTGCATGAACAAGATTCAAGAGATTATCTACCCATGGAGGCACAACACCAGAGGGATCTACAACAATAGAGACATTATGAATCCATGAAGGGAAAGTGGTCTTAGGATGTCCTGTATGTCCTAGGTAAAAATGATGGTGGTGAACTTGTCTCGGGATGTTTTCCACAAAACGATGTTCCTCTCTTTGACTTCATTCAAGGAGTTGGGTATTAGAATCTTCACTTAACTATTCATAACCCAAGTTCTGGTACCAATAGATACAAAGGGTCTAGAAAAGGAACACGAATGCATGACAATGATGGACATTACGATCATAACCACAACCAAGGCCACGACCACTGAAGAGAAGGTGATAAGTGTCGACATGGTGCTAGTCCTCCTTCCTCTTCACCTTCATCATCTTCTTCCTCTTATCCTTTGGGATTTGAACACAGTCATAGAGGGTGAGACCATGAGGACAATGGTAGGTGAAATAGAAATCACCAACAAAATAGTAGAGAAAGGGGGCAAGGGCATTCTAGAGAGACACATCACGAAAGAAGGGAAAGTAGGGAATAACATAGGCATCATAGAAACCATAGGCAGCATGATCACGATGAACCCCTACTCACCACCTGAAGTATGTTAAATATAGTAGAGGCTATTAGAATTCCAACAAGGCACCAAAAAGATAGTAGGATCAAAAGACTAGACACGAATAACATCCCACAATTTGAATGGGGATACAATGTTGATCCCCAAAATCATTTACAAGCATTCCACAATGCATGTACATTGCAGAATATAGAAAGTGAGTGGCAAAAGCCAAAGTTTTTTCCATGAACACTGATCAAGGAAGCAGAAAGTTGGTACTAGTCCTTAGAACTAGAATCCATTCATCGATGGAGTACCATGTTGGATCTATTCAACGATAAGTATCAAATGTACTCTTGAGTGTCCAACCTGCATAAGCAAATCCAAGGATGGAAACAAGGAGGACATGAACCCTTGGATGCTACCATTGGCCAATATTATTCATTATTACATTGTTGCCCTGGCCATGGTTACTCACAAAAGGAAGAACTACACCATCTTGTAGATGGGCTTAGGTATGAAACACAAAGAACCATTGGGACTTATGCCCAAGGAAGGCTATCCAAGCTCAAAGCCCATCAAATACAAAGATTGTTGGAGTGAGTTGCCAAGAAGGAAGATGAGTTGAGGAAAAGAGAAAGTGTAGAGGAGTACAATAGAGATCATTCCCTCCGAAAGAAGGAAGTTAGATTTTATGAAGATGAAAAAGAGTCACCACTTGAAGAGATGGTGAATAGAAAGACTTTACCCATTAAAAAATTTGCATCAAAAGTATAAAAAAAGGTGAATCAAATGTGGGACTCCCTAGATGACAAATTTCAAATTTTCCTAGAAATAGTAGAGGAGTCTAGAGAAAAAAGTAGTGACTAAGAGAGAAGGAAAAAGAAAGAAGTTGAGTATGCACATAACAAGGGTAAGGGCAAGGTTGTCATCATTGAAGAGGTTGTGGGTTCGGACACAGACAATGATGGTAGATGTGAGATTTGCCAATATGACCATCCTAAGGAACGTTGCCTAGTAGTGTTACATCTATAAGAGTTTGGGGGTGTATGCATTAAACCCATGATTAAATAGATGACAAACACCCAGAAGGTTACCTTATCCTTAAGGTAACCCAAGGCACTTCCACCAACCCTTGACATATTATCCAAGTGGAGCTCCACCACAACTGAATGAATAGTATCAATAGTGGCAACACCCATAGTCATGGGGAATGCCACTACCATGTCAACAATAACCTTATCGTCAACCTGACCCATATGGGTATTATGTTTAGCAGCCGATCTCTCCACATGACTCTACTAGTCACGACACTCTTCAACCTCACTACTAGACTCCTGAGTACTATAGAACTTATTCTTCTTCTAGGGGTGATGCTCCATATACACACTATCCTTCTCATCTATCTACATCTCTTCAACCCTTAGGTCCATTACCATCTACTCCAACTATGTTGGGTGAGCTTCCTACCCAGTTGTAGCAACATAACACTACAAGGGCTGTCAATCTTCAACCTATTGTTGGTTTGTACAATCGATCAAAGAAGAGACCTTTCTTTAGAACCAACAATCCAACCAAGTCCTTACAACCATGAGTGGCTAACTATCCAAATGCCTCATCATCATTTGAATCTTCGAAGCTTCCTTTGAACCAAAAATTGCACTCAACGCACACTGTCATGTTAACCCATGTCATTACTAATTGGATTAAAGTTGGCCATCTTCCTAGGAAATTCTCTGATCTTGGAAGTCCTCTTATTTATTTGAAAATCACTGGAAAAAAGCCTTGTAAATCTCTTTTGGATTCAGGTTCTGGTGTTAATTTAATCTCCTAGGAAATGTATAAAGCCTGGAACCTACCTTCGCTAAAGAAGAGTAACATTTGTTTAGAGTTGGCCGACTAGTCCATCACTGTTTGATTGGGACTAATGGAGGACATTGTCACCACTATTTGTGGGTGGTCATATCTAGCCGATTTCCTAGTGATCCAAGTCAACAACTACAAGGGGGACTTCCCAATCATAATGGGAAGAGCATGGCTAAGTACGATTGATGCGCACCTAGGAATACATGATCTTTCCCTAGAGATATCAAAAGAAAATGCATTTGGGAAGATCGAGAAGAAGAAAGCTCCCTGCATCACATACAGTGACACAGGGTGCAACTACATGCAGAAATCCTGGTTTGTATAATGCTCAACATTGCCTACATGCAACCAGTGTGCACAAGCATCTAACATACAAAGATGCCTATATGCAGTGGCCACAAGATAGGAAGGCACCTAGTGGCTAACAGTTGACCTAGAGAGCAATTCAACTTTATGCATGGAACCAACTGAGAGCTTGACTTGTGTCTATATCAATAGTGTAGATGCATTAAAGAAAGTCCATCACTAACTTCCAAGTACTAACACCGAAGATATCAACTAGGAGAAGTTGGAAATCTCTGACGAGTTTAAGCAAGAGCCCCTTGAATTAAAACTGTTGTCGATTGGTATGGAGTATGTAGTTCTCAAGAATGGAAAATCGGTAATCATTAATGTTAAGCTTGCTCCTCAACAAAAAGAAAGACTACTGAAGATGTGAAAAAAATGGTCAAAAGCCTTTACTTGTTCATATCCCAAAGTAACTGGAATAGATCCTAGAATATGCCAACATAGAATTTACATTGACCTCTCTATGAAGCCTCGACGACAATCGCAAAGATGAATGAACCCAAAGTTTAAGCAAGTAGTTAAGGAAGAAATTGAAGTTCTGAAGGTTGGGTTCATCTACCCAATTGCTGATAGTGAATGGGTTAGTTCATTAGTCATTGTGCCTAAAAAAGATGGTAAATGGAGGGTGTGTATAGACTTTAGGCTATTAAACATGGCAACATTTAAAGATCATTTCCCATTACCATTCATTGACCAAGTCTTAGATACCATTGCAGTGCATTGTTATTATAGTTTTCTAGATGGTTACGGTGGGTACAATCAAATCTAGATAGCATCAAAAGGCCAAGCCAAAACTACATTCACAAGTCCTTGGGGAACATTTGCATATAGGTAGATATCGTTTGGCTTATGCAATACTCCAACAACATTTCAACGTTTGCTTCTCAGTATATTTTAGCAACAAATAGGGAATGGTGTGGAGGATTTTATGGATGATTTCTTCACCTACGGAGTGGACTTTGAACAAGCATTAGACTAATTAGAGCAAGTGTTGAAATGATGTGTTGAAACCAACCTAAGGCTCAATTGGTAGAAAAGCCACTTAATGGTCTAAGAGGGCATTGTATTAGGGCATAAAATTTCACAAACAAGGATAGAGGTAGATCCTGAAAAAATTAAAATCCAAGGAATCGCTCATCAACCTGAAACTGTAAAATATGTCTGATCATTCCTTGGACATATTGGCTATTATAGAAATTTTATCAAGAACTTTTTGAAGATTGCAAAACTGTTGGTAGAATTAACAAAAAAGGACATATCCTTTGAATGGACTAAGGAATGTGAGTTAGCTTTCCAAAATTTGAAGTAGAAGCTCATAGAACCACCCATTCTACAAGCTCTTGCCTAACGCGTCCAATTTTGCTTTAAGAGTTCTACTTACATAGTTAAATGACCAAAAATGTCCCTATTAGAGTCGCGATGTCGCGGCCCACCGCAATGTTTATAAATAAGAGACAACTTTCCCTTGTTCACATATAGACTTAGACCCTTAGCCAAACTATAATAGTTTTACCATTCCAGAGTTAGAATAATTTCCATGTGCCTGCAGTAGGAGTGTTAGTGAACGGATCTTTAGTCAAGCAAATTGTACCTAAGCACACATTTGTGTACGGCAATAAAAATGAACTTTCTGATAAACCTTACAGCATATGGACTCAGCTAAATAGTAATTAATTACTATTAATGTTTAAATGCTTTCCTAGATGATTAATCTCTCTCAACTGTTGACTCTCCTAGTTAAGTGCACTCAGTATGACTGCTTCGAGCATGTGTGTAGCACTTGGTAACCCAGTAACGATTAGCATTTGGTAATCCCAGCAGCGTTGCACTGGTTCAGGATGTGTGCGACAAGTGGGAATGGATACTGGTGTTAGGATCAATTAGAACCTAGTTAGTGCATAGTTAATATAAGGTAGTCACTTAGTTCTCTCCACCTTTCCCTATTAGCATAAAGACATTAAAAAGATAAAAGATATAAAAATCATATACCTCAAGCTTACTTAACCATACAATCGTGACAATACAAGTAAGTTTGGAAAGACAATGATTGATTAACCTTAAGTGTTCCATTAGGGTGCATAAGCACTTAGTTCTTGGAGTTTGACCGGATCGCGTGTGAAACACTTGTATTTGTATGGTTGAGTGTAGGGGTACCTCGCCACTCATCATTGGTGCTGTTGCCGGAGACTTAGTTGTTTGTGCGTTACGTAGAACATAGGAAATCATCCATATCGTTGGGAAGCGAGAACGAACCTTTAGGGTTAATCAAGAAAAGATAAGACAATGATAAATAGCACACCGAACAAGATAAAAAATGTCTTCTTCTTCGCACAAAAGCATTTCACTGCCTAGGACTAACATAAGAGACAGTCAGCGGTACAACACACGTAACCAAGATCCGCCAGTTCCTCAATAGTTTCGGGTAGTGTATACTCATCATGATGAGTATATACCCAACTTTACCTTTATTCTCCATCAGGATGAACAACTGCGTTGGAGAGATTTGGAGGGTAACATGGTGTTGCCTCCAGATTGAGCAATCCCCAACATGCTTCTTCGTGCTCTCACGCGAGTAGGCATGTCATAGTTATACACAGAATACGTTGCATGCGATTATGACACAAGGGATTTCCATCCCACAGAAGCGCAATGTCAAAGGGACTTGCGACATGAGAGATACTATACATCGTTGAAGGGCAAAGGACCCCATAATGCTCCACCCATCTTAAGAAAAATTGAAGGTGGTGAACCTATTTCAATAGGTTCTCCACAAAATGATGTTCCCCCTCCTAACAATGGTCAGGAGGTGATGTATCAAAACCTCCACTCCATGATTCACAATCCTGGTTTTGAATCCCACGAACATCAAGTTTTCAACGAGGGAACACAAACACATGATAAGGGTGGACATTCTAAGCGTGACCACGGTTGTGGCCAGGACCATAGAAGAGAAGGTAGGAAACACCATCATGGTGATGGCTGTCCTTCTTCTTCACCTTCATCATCACATTCACCCTCTCCTTTAGTATCAGGACATAGTCATAAGAAGCCTAACCATGAGGATAAGGGTAAACAGAGTGAGAAACCTTGACGAGAGAGTCAAGAACGAGGACGAGGGCACTCTAGGGAATCACAACATGGAAGAAGGGAGAGTAGGGAATCGCGTAGACATCATAGATGCTATGAACGAAATGACCACAAAGGACCCCTACTCACAACCTGAAGCATGTTAGATATTACGGAGGCCGTAAGAATTCCCAAAAGGCACCAAAAAGATAGTAGGATCAAGAGGTTAGACATGAATAACATCCCACGATTTGAGGGGGGATACAATGCTGATCCTCAAAACCATCTACAAGAATTCCATGATGCATGTGCCTTGCAGAATATAGAAAATGAGTTGCAAAAACTGAAGTTGTTCCCAAGGACACTGATGAAAGAAGTGAAAAGCACCGGAATCCATTTGGAGATGGAGTATGATGCTAGAATTGTTTAATAATAAGTACCAAATGTACTCCCGAGTGTCTAACTTGCGAAAAAAATCCAAGGATGGAAGCAGGGAACTCATGAATCCTTGGATGTTTCCATGGGCTATTATTATGCACTTTTACATCATCGCCCAGGCCATGGTTATTCGCAGCAGGGCCAACTACGCCATCTCATAGATGGACTTAGGCATGAAACAAGGAGAACCATTAGAATGTATGCCCAAGGGAGATTATCAAAGCTTAGGTCCCATCAAGTCCATAGATTGCTAGAGAAAGTAGCCAAGGAAGAAGGGGAGCTACGTAAGAGAGAAAGCGCGGAAGAGTACATCCGCGATCCTTCCCTTCAAAAAAAGGTAGTGAGATTCTATGAGGAGGAGGAAGAGTCACCACTTGAAGAGATAGTGAATAGGAAAACCTTGCTGCTCCAAAAATTAACAACAAAAGTGTCGGCAAAGGTAGACCAAATGTGGGACTCCTTGGATAGTAGATTTGAAACCGTTCTCAAAATTGTAGAGGAGTCTAAGGAGTGAAGTAGTGACTATGATAAAAAGAAAAAGAGGGACATGGACAATGCACGTAACAAAGGTAAGAGTAAAATGGCCATCACCAAAGAGGTTGTGGATTTTGATACAGACAATGATAATGGATGTGAGATATGCCAATATGACCATCCTAAGGGATGTTGCCCAGTAATCTCACATCTACAAGAGTCTGGGGTGTATGCACTCAGCCCACGACTTAACAAACAGCAAGCACCCCAACGGTTACCTTATCCCCAAGGTAACCCAAGGTAGTTCCACCAACCTTTAACGTATTATCCAAGTGGAACTCCACCACAACCTATTAAGCAACACCAACAGTGGCAATACCCATAGTCATGGGGGATGCCACCACCAAGGCAACAATACCCTTACCGGTAACCGGATCCATATGGCTACTATGTGTAGCAACCAATCTCTCCATGTGACTCTATTGGTCACGTGAGACCACAACATCACTACCAAGCTTAGGAGTATTATAGGACTCCTTCTCCTAGGAGAGACAACCCATAGACATACCATTCTTCAAACCCATCCACAACTCTCACACCGATAGCTCCATTACCACCCGCTTCAGCAATGCAAGGGGAACTCCCCACTCAACCGTAGTAACGCAATGCTACGAGAGCTATGAACCTCCAACCTGTTATTGGTTCTGACAACCGTACAAAGAGAAGACCTTTATTTAGAACCAAAAGTCCAACCAAGCTCTCACAACCACAAGCGGTTGAGCCTCTAAACGCTTCTCCATCAAATAAAGCTTCAAAGCTCTCTTCAAATCAAAAATAGAGTTCAACGCACACAGTTATGTTAGCACATGCGATCACTGACTGGATTAAGGAGGGCCACCTTCCCAGGAAATTCTCTAACCCCAGAAGCCCTTTAATCTATCTCCAAGTTGCTAGGAATGAACCTTGTAAAGCTCTTCTAGACTTAGGTTTCATAGTCAACTTGATATCACAAGAGATGTATAGAGCCTGGAACCTGCCTCCACTAAAGAAGAGTAATATTTGCTTAGAGCTAGCTGACCAGTCCATCACTGTTCCCTTGGGACTGGTGGAGGACATCGTTACCACTATGTGTGGGTGGCCATACCCAACTGATTTCCTAGTGATATAAGTAAACAATGACAAAGGGTACTTCCCAATAATAATGGGAAGGGCATGGCTAAGTACCCTAAACGCATGCCTAGGAATCCGTGATCTTTCCCTGGAAATATCTAAGGAAAACACTTTTGGAAAGATCAAGAAGAAGAAAGTTCCATGCATCACATACAATGATACAGGGTGTGATTGCGTACAGGAATGTTCAACATTGCCTAGATGCAACCGGTGTGCCCAAGAAATCAACATACAAAAGTTCCTGTATGTAGCAACCACACAACAAGAAGACACCCAGTGGTTGATAGATGATCAAGAGAGCAACTCACCAACGTGCATGGAACTAACTAGGGAAACAACTTGCACTCACATCGAAAGCATAGATGCATTAGAGCAAGAGCGTCGCCAACTTCCAAACCTTAACCCAAAAACATCAATTGAGAGAAGTTGGGAACTCCTAAACAATTCAAATAAGCGCTTCGATAGGAGATTACTAGCCAGTATGCAATAGACCAAACCTTATCATGAACTTAGAATAGTCAATGCACATAGCACATTGGAGAAAGGATGACCTTGCTCATTATTTCGGATCTCCTCCTTTCAACTCAATCATGGGGGAGATGGCCACCTATGCTGATCAATCAAGGCCCCCAATTCCTTTTTAAGTTTTTGTTTTACATATTTTTGTTTTAAAAATTTCTTTAAATTTTCTTGTTTTTATTTTGCACCATCATTTATACTCTTTTATTTCTTTGTATGTTGGTTTGTTTGTTGTTAGGATCGTCACCTAATAAGTGCTCCTGATGGTGGTATGAACTGCATTCCATTGATTGCCAATGTTTGGTTTTTACCTTTAAATTATAATGTTGATACTAAGGTATGGTTCTTTTGATATAACAGGCAATGAGTCCACATCATCCATGCATCCATGAATTTCTATGGTCTCTCTCTTGGCTTTGAACTATACAGTCCCTTTCTTAATAATAGAACTATCAACGAATCGATGATTGGGTATTTCTCAAACTAAGGAAGGACTTAAGGATTGAAAAGGGTGTGACTTCAAGGGGACTTGTTGCATTTGTGTTGGCCATTCTCTTGAGTGCTTGGATATTTTCTTCTTGAGTTTTCCTTACCATTCTAACGTTGCTCCATTATCAGGAAGTTGAGCCAATAAAAAAAAAAGTCTTTACATGGTGTGGTTCTCACGCAAAAAAAAAAAAAACAATGAGAATTCAAAGCACACCCCTTAGAAGAAATAATCATCTGGGCTACAAACACTAGTTATGGAACTAAATAAACCTATTCCCTCTAACTAAGGCCCTTTTTCGCTTCCTACTTTCTCCTTTTTCGTCTCATCGGAATGGTGGTGACTTTTTGGTGGAAGCATTCTTGTTACTTCAAGTGGATGGATTGGCCAAATGTATTAATGCGAAGTCACTGGATGTGGCATCTTTGAGGCTGGACTTAGAATGAGACCTACTAAGTCACAGTAACCATTAATACACAAGGGGCTATACACCACCTTGTTCTTGAGACTCCATTCCATTCTCTTATTTCCATCATTCTTTCTTCATTTTCCACCTCATTACTAGTTGTATCAATAGTCCATATTTTGGTTGATGCATTGTTTTCTTTTTGGTAAATTCTTGTGGTTAGGATTTTAACTCTTGCTCCCAAATGACATTTCTAGAGCCTACGGACTCTTTGAATGAAGGACTGCCAGGGTATTAAGGGCATGAGGCTGCTTTGGGGAGGACCCACTAGCATTCCTATTTGGTGCATCAGTTAACTTCTTTCCCTTAAACATTACTTTAATCACCATTTATTTTTTTCATTTTTCACCTATGACATCCATTTTATTAGTATTATCGTTGTTTCTTTTTCTCCCTCTTTCTTATTCCTTATCTTTTTCCATTCTATCGCTACTAGAGGTTCACTCTTAGTCATGGGGGTCCTAGTCCAATTTTTTCAATTTTCTCCTAACCCCTACACCTTACACCTTTGGTAGTCACTAGTATTATATCTCCATAATCCACATTAGCCATATCACAACTCAGCCAATGGACCTTACACTAAAGTAAGGTATTAACTACATTGTGATTCATTTACCCTTGCTAATATAAGACTGTGTTGTGTGTGTAGATGGTAATCATACAATAATGGATTGGAGTTGGAGAAAACACTTAGGATGGACTGGTGCTGAAACAGTTATGCAAGGAACAAGACTGATGGTGCGACTATGGATGCACAACGGAAGGTGCAATTTTGGCATTTGTAGCAACACATCTTCTTCTCCCTCTCTCTTCTCTTTCAGTTGCCAAATAAGATTAGATGTCAAATGTGTATACTGTTCACTCTTGTTGTCATGAACACTAATTTTTTCATGTATTGTAATGATGATCCATTCACATGTCACCCCATTCACCATTAGTATCATTCAAGTCAATAATCTCATACCTTCCCAATATTTTGTAAGGAACTCAAGGATGAGTTTTCATTCAGTCATGGGGGTATGATGAGCCACGATATCATGTACAGGATATGACGTCCATCCCCGCGATATTGCGTACGCGATATCACGGCCCACCGCAATGTTTATAAATAAGAGGCAACTTTCCCTTGTTCGCATATAGACTTAGACCTGTAACCAAACTATAGCAGTTTTACCATTCCAAAGTTAGAATAATTTCCATGTGCTCGCAGTAGGAGTCTTAAAGTGAACGGATCTTTATTCAAGCAAATTGTACCTGAGCACACATTTGTGTACGGAAATAAAGACGAACTTTCTGATAAACCTTGTAGCATATGGACTAAGCTAAATAGTAATTAATTACTGTTAATGTTTAAATGCTTTCTTAGATGATTAATCTCTCTCAACCCTTAACTCTCCTAGTTAAGTGCACTCAGTATGACCACTTCAAGAATGTGTGTAGCGCTTGGTAACCTAGTAACAATTAGCGTTTGGTAATCCCAGCAGCATTGCACTGGTTCAGGATGTGTGCGGCAAGTGGGAAAGGATACTAGTGTTAGGATCAATTAGAACTTAGTTAGTGAATAGTTAATATAAGTTAGTCACTTAGTTCTCTCCACCATTCCCTATTAGCATAAAAACATTAAAAAGATAAAAGATATAAAAATCATATAACTCAATCTTACTTAACCATACAACCGTGACAATACAAGTAAGTTTGGAAAGATAGTGATTGATTAACCTTAAGTATTTCATTAGGGCACATAAGCACTTAGTCCTTGGAGTTCAACCGGATCACACGTGAAATGCTCGTATTCATATGGTTGAGTGTAGGGGTACCTCACCATTCATCAACTATGCAAGTCGAAGCATTGCTAGTGAACAACTCAACTATACCACAATAGAAAAAGAGTTAATGGCCATGGTGTTTGCGCTAGAGAAATTTAGGCACTATGTATTAGGCTATAAGGTATTTGTACACATAGATCATAGTGTGATTCAGTTCCTTATGAATAAATCAATGGTGAGCCATCGCATCATACGATCGCTTATGATCTTGCAAGAGTTCGATCTCACAATGGTAGATTGTAAAGGCACCACAAATGTTGTTGTTGATCATTTATCTTGGTTGCAATAGGACAACAAAGAGGATGAATACCCAATTTCTGATCGCTTCCCTGATGAAATCCTCTTTGTAGGTGTAATAAATAATTAATCACCCACAAATACAAATTGGTATAGTAGCATTCTTACTTATCTTCTCACGCAAGAAACACCAAAAGGGTTGGACATTAGAAAGAAATAACAGTTTCTCCACTGAGTCATACATTTCATGGAAATCAATGAACACCTTTACAAGGTGTGTTTTGATGGCTTGGGCTAATGGTGTGTTCCCAACGTAGATTAATTAAAAGTTCTCCAAGATGCTCATGAGGGCCCTTGTGGGGGTCATTATGTTGGGAGACAAACAACCATTAAAATCTTACTTGCAGGATATTATTGGGCTACATTATTTTAGGATGCCCATCATTTTGTCCAATCTTGTAAGTGCTACCAACATGATGGGGGAATGACTACTAAAATGGAGGGTCCACAACAATGGATTTAAACCTTAGAACCCTTCAACATATGGGGTATTGATTTTATGGGGCCTATTACACCAATGTCTAATGGAAAAGCATACATTGTTGTTGCTATTGATTATTTTACATAATGGGTAGAAGAAGTCACCATTACTAACTATACATCATCTACCGCTGCATTATTTATTCAACAACAAATCATAAATAGGTTTGGTGTGCATCATGCACTTATTTCTGATAATGGTACATATTTTATAGGTGCGACTTTTTAGAAGTTGATGCAATGCTTAGGGGTTGAGCATAAACTGACTACACCATATCATCCTCAAGCAAATGGTCAAGTCAAAGTCACGAATAGGGAAATCACAAAAATTTTGACATGAACCATTAGAAAATATAGGCGAGACTGGAGCACGAAACTGAATGATGCTCTTTGGGCCTACCACTCCACATGGAAACTCCCTATAAGCTATTCTTCCTATGAGTTAGTGTACGGTAAACTTCCAACACTTTCTATCCAAGTTGAGCTTCGTACACTATCTTCAACATGTGATCTTAACCTTGACCTCAGTTTAGCACAGAAAGAATGGTTAATGAATCTTAACTTGCTAGATGAAAACCGATTAGCCACCCTATCATCCAATGAACTACACAAGGCCTTTAACAAATAATGTCGTGACCTAAGAATTAGAAAAGTCAAATACCAACCAGGAGATAGGGTGGTTCTTTATTGGAATCCCGCACATGTGCCACAATGAACTAAATTTCAAATGCTGTGAGAAGGACCTTATATCATTCATGAAACTTTTCCTTCATGGGCCATGATCATCTATAAACCTAGAAGCCCATATAAGAAATTATTAGTTAACATTCAGTAAACCAAACCTTTCCATGAGCCCAAAATAGTCAATACTAACACTACCTCTATTGATGGATAACCTTGCTCATTATTTTGAATCTCCTCCTTTCAACTCAGTCGTTGGGGAGATGGCCACCAATGCTAATTATTCTAGGCCCTCAGTTTCTTTTGTCTTTTTTTTTTTACATATTTTTGTTTTACACAGTTTTCATCTTACTTATTTTTGTTTTACACCATCGTTAACATTTTTACTATTTCTTTCTCTATTACATTTTGTTTGATTTATTCTTACTCATCACATAATAAGTGCTCATGATGGTGGGTTGTACTATAATGGTGTTGATTGCTAATGTTTGGTTTTTACCTTTGACTCTTAATGTTGATTTTAAGATATGGTTTCTTTTGATAAAATGGGTAATGAGTCTATGCCATCCATTCATCCATTCAACTCTATGGTCTCCCTTTGTTTTGGAAATGTACTATTCCTTTTTCTAATCAAACCTAATAATGAATTTGTGGCTTGGTATTCTTAAAACCAAGGAAACATTCAAATGAATTGAAAAGGGTGTGACTTCAAGGGGATTTGATGCATTTGTTTTGGCTATTCTCTTGGGTACTTGGATGTTTTTCATAGGTTTTCGACACTTCTGTTGTCAAATAATATTAGGAAGTTGAATGAATCAAATAAGTCTTTGCATGGTGTGGTTCCCACTTAAAAAAAACTGGTGGGAATTCAAAGCACACTCCTTATACATAATAAAAGGACACGGGCTATAAACATTGGCTATGGCACTAGAAAAACATGTTACCCATGCCTGAAGGTTTCCTCTAACTAAGGCCCTTTCTCATTTCCTGCTTCTCTATTCTTCTCTTTTTGCGATGGCGGTTGCTCTGTGGAAGCATTCTTGTTGCTTTATGAGGATGGGTTGGTCAAGTGTGTTGATGCAAGGTCACTAGATGTGGTTAGTTTTAATCTGGATTTGGAATAAATTTTATTAAGTCACCTTAACCACATAATACACAAGGGACTTTACACAACCTTGATTTTGGGATTCCATTCCATTCTCTCTTCTCTTTTTGTGTTGCTTCCTATATTATACCTCATTGCTAGTTTTATGATTAGTCTATATCTTGGTTGATGCATTGTTATTCTTTGGTAAATTCTTGTGGGTGAATTCTTAACTATTGTTTCCATATGCCATTCCTAGAACCTACAGACTCTTTGGTTTGTGGGTTTGTCATGCCATAAAGGGCATGAGCTTGCTTTGGGGAGGACCCACTAGCATTTCTTTTTAGTGAAATTGTTAAGTTCTTTCTCTTAAACATATCTTGTAATCAACTATTTCTCATTTCACCCCATCCATGACATCCATTTTTGTTTTTCTCTTCCCTTCTATGCATTTTTATTGGCTTCACCATTGTTATTTCTCTTTATCTTCCGTTTTCTTTCATTTTCCATCCTATTGCTATTGGAGGTTCACTCTTAGTCATGGGGGCCTATCGCAAATTTTTCGAATCCATTACTTATCTCACCCCTACACCTTGGGTAGTCATCAATGACAAACCTCTAACCCAGTATCTGCCATGTCCACAACCTAGCCAATGTGCTTCATATCAAGGCAAGGTATCAACTGCATTATATATTATCTATCCTTACTAATTTGTGATTGTGTTGTATGTGTAGATGACGATCACATGAACAATGGACTAGGATAGGAGGGAGCACTTAGGATGGACTGGAGCAAGAGCATTTACGCAAGGAACAAGCTTAGTCATGTGGCCATGAATGAACAATTGTGTGCACATTTTTTACATCGGTAGTAATGCACCTCATTTTCTTTTCTTTCTCTCTCTCTTTAAGCTGCCAAATGAGGGTCTGGATGTCACCTATATGTAGTGTTCACCACAATGGTTATAAACACCAATGTTGTAATATGTTTGTCGATATGTTCACTGGGCACTTTGAGTCTGTCATTCCATGTCACTATCAATTGTTGTTCAGTCAAGAATCCCATACCTTCCTGATATTTTGTAAGGAACTCGAGGATGAGTTTTCATTCCGTCGTGGGGGTATGATGAGTCACCAAATAAGTGACTTGATATTGGACCCCCGATATTGGATACACGATATCAGATCAGCCAAGCGACATCGGATCCTCAACATCGGACACACGATGTCGAAGCTTGTCTCGTTGTCTATAAATAAGAGATAGGGACACTTGGTTTTGGATAGTATTTTTTAGTCCTTTAGCTAAACTCTTGTAGTTTTTCTATTCCAGAGTTAGAATTATTTATAAGTGCCCACAATAGGAGTCATAGAATGAACGGATCTTTATTTGAGCATTGTGTACCTGAGCACACCTTGTATCCAGAAATAAAGAAAAACTTTGTGATAAACCTTGCAACATTCAGAATAGCTTAACAACTGCATCTAATGTTATTTACTATTATTTGATGCTCTCATTAGTTAATTAATGTTATTTCTATAGAATTATTAATTATCAACGAATTAGCACACTCAACACGACCACTTCGAGCATACATGGAACACTTGGTAACCTAGTAACAACTAGTGTTTGGTAATCCCAGTAGTGTTACACTGGTTCAAGATGTATCTGAAGAGTGGCAACAGATGTTGGCATTAGGATTTGATCAACATTAGAGTACAAAAACTCATTAGTTACCTAAATCTTTTAATTTCACACACTTAGGAGACCAAGATAGAAAATATAAAAAACATAAAAAAATTCATATACCTTGAGTTTACTTAACCATACAATTGTGCCTTACAAGTAAGCTTGGGAAGACAATGACTACATAACTCATGCTTGTTTTATGTAGATGCATAAGCACTTAATCCTTGGAGTTCGACTAGATCATATGTGAATGCTTGTATTTGTATGGTTGGGTGTAGGGGTACCTTGTCACTAATAAATGCATATTAATCAATCAGGGGAATGACCATGACAAGTTTTGAGTGTAAACACATATTTGCTTAGTAATCCCTGCACCGTTATTGCTTGGTTTTCCAAATAGCATAACACTTGGTAATCCCAATAGTGGGTATGTGGGTTCATGATGTGTATGACAAGCTAGGAATGAACACTTATTATTCTTAGGCTACTTTAGACTTTATCTTCCTATTGTTAATTGATGAGACGCGACATGCACTGGGCCGCGATATCGCGTCTTCCCCTGCAATATCGCGTATGCGATATCGCGTCCTGCCGCCATATCTATAAATAAGAGGCAGAACTTCCTTAATTTCCAAATCCTAGCTAGCAGTAGCGAAGCTCTGGCAGATTGATCACTCCAGAGTTAGAATTTTTCCCATGTGCCCGCAGTAGGAGTCCTAGAGTGAACGGCTCTTTATTCGAGCAGCTTGTAACCTGAACCCAAGTTGTGTACGGCAATAAAGATGAACTTGATTGGATAAACCTTGCAGCA
>MNCI01004881.1:146229-177402 GCA_015680685.1 Gnetum montanum | reverse complement strand
CCTTAGGATCCGCGATCTTTCCTTGGAAATCTCCAAGATAAAGATATGTGGAAAGATCGAGAAGAGGGTAGTTCCATGCATTACATACAATGATTCATTGGGTGATGACACGGAGGAAATGTCTCCATGTCACAGGTGTGCCTAGGAAACTCTGCAACAAAGATGCCTATATGTAGCAACCACACAAGAAGTAGTAGACACCCCGTGGTTGATAGCTTCTCATAAGGGCAAACAAATATGCATGGAATGAACTGAGGCAACTCATGCCAACAACCGTGGCATAGACACATTGGAACGTGAGCGTCGCCAACTTCCAACCCTGAATTTAAGATCATCAATTGGGAGAAGTTGGGCACTGCTTAGAAATTCAAATAGGCGCTCACTACTTCGGATCTCTCCCTCACAACTCAGTCATGGGGGAGATGGCCACCTATGCTAATCATATGGGGCCCTCAGTTCTTTTTCAGTTTTTGTTTTACACGTTTTTGTTTTACAACGTTTTTGTTTTTCACATTTTTGTTTTACAATTTCTTTAACTTTTCTAATTTTTGTTTTACAACTTTCTTTAACTTTTCTTGTTTTTGTTTTACAACATCGTTATATTTTTCTATCTTTTTGTGTGTGTGTGTGTGTGTGTCATCCATCATGTAAATTCGTCACCCAATAAGTGTTCGGGCCGATGGGATGAACTGTTTTTCATTAATTGCTAATGTTTGGTTTTTACCTTTAAGTTACATTGTTGATACTAAGGTATGTTCTTTTGATATGGCAGGCAATGAGATCACTTCATCCATCCATCCATCAAGTCTATGGTTTCCCTTGGCTTGGAAATGTACAGTTCCCTTCCAATAAGAACTTTAACGAACCAGTGACTGGGCATTTCTCAAACTAAGGAAGGACTCAAGGATTTGAAACGGGTGTGACTTCAAGGGAACTTGGTGCTCTTGTGTTGGTCATTCACTTGGGTGCTTGGATGTTTTCTTCTTGGGTTTTCTTACCGTTCCGATGTAACCCAATAATCGGAAGCTGAGACAATAAAAATAAAGAAGTCTTTGCATGGTGTGGTCCCCACGCATAAAAACACAAAACAAAAAAAAGAAAAAAAAAGAAAAAGCTAAAAAGCTAAAAGTGAGGATTCAAAGCACACCCCTTAGACGGAATAAATTTGGGCTGCAAGCACTGGTTATGGAACCAAAGTGTTCCCTCTAACTAAGGCCCTTCTCGCTTCCCATTCTCTCTGTTGTTTCGTCGGAATGGTGGTGGCTTCTCGAAGTTGCATCCTTGTTACCCAAGTGGATGATTTAACCAACTGCATTGATGCGAAGTCACTGGAAGTGGTTGGTTTGAGCCCAGAGTTGGAATGAGATTCGCCAAGTCACATTAATCATGTAACACACAAGGGGCTGTACACCACCTTGTTCTTGGGATTCCATTCCACTTCTCTTCTTCCCATCCTTCTCTCCATTGTTCACCTCATTGCCGGTTGTATCATTGTATATACTTTGGTTGATGCTTTGTTTTCTTTTTGGTAAATTCTTCCGGTTAAGACTTTAACTCTTGTTTCCAAAGGACATTCCCAGAGCCCACGGACTCTTTGAATGTGGGATTGTCAGGGCATTAAGGGCATGAGCCTGCTTTGGGGAGGACCCACTGACATTCCTATTTGGAACATTAGTTAACTTCTTTTCCTTAACGTTTTGCAATTAATTAACATTTTTGTTCATTTCCATCATGACATCCTTTTTATCGATGCCATAGTTGTCCCTTTTTACCTATCATTCCTATTCCTTTTCTCTCTCCATTCTAACGCTACCGGAGGTTCGCGATTAGTCATGGGGGTACGGGGCCTGATTTTTCGATTTTTATCCTAAGCCCCGGATTTTTTCGTTTTTCTTCCTAACCCCTATACCTTCGGTAGTCATCATCTATATTTTCCCAGATCCATATCAGCCATACCACACCTTAGCCAGTGAACCTAAACCGAAGCAAGGTATGCTTTACTTAATGATTCAATTACCCTTGCTAATATATGATGGTGTTGTGTGTGCAGATGGCAATCATACAACAACAGAATGGATCTGGAGCAGACACTTGGAATGGAGCAGCGCTGAAGCAGCATGCAAGGAGTGGAATTGATAATGCGCTTACAGATGGACAACGAAAGGCGCAATCTAGGCGTTGGCAGCAACAAGACTCTTCTCTCTTCTTCTCTTCTATTCTCTCTCCTCTTTTCTCTCAGCTGCCAACTGTGGCCTGATGTCATTGTAATAAGGTGTTCACCCTTGTTGTCATGAACACCAATTTTTGTCAAGTCTTGTAATAAAGACCGTTCACATGTCATCCCATTAGTTCCATTTCCCCTAATAATCCCATACCTACCTGATATCATTGTAAGGAACTCGAGGACGAGTTTTCATTCAGTCATGGGGGTATGATGAGACGCGACCTGCATGTGCCGCGATATCGCGTCTTCCCCTGCGATATCGCGTACGCGATATCGCGGTCCGCCGCCATATCTATAAATAAGAGGCGGCACTCCCTTCATTTCCCAATCCTGGCTAGAAGTAGCGAAGCTCTGGCAGATTGATCACTCCAGAGTTAGAATTTTTCCCATGTGCCCGCAGTAGGAGTCCTAGAGTGAACGGCTCTTTATTCGAGCAGCTTGTAACCTGAACCCAAGTTGTGTACGGCAATAAAGACGAACTTGATTGGATAAACCTTGCAGTACATGGTTTTATTGTTGTTTATTTACTGCTTTCCTAGTGCGCACAAGTACGACTTGATTACGAGCGTCTACGGACGTGTACGGCTAGTCAAGGAATCGGCTGCTTGTCGCAACGCATGAGTACGACTTGATTACGAGCATTGGCTGCTTGGTAACCCAGTAGCGTATTCCAGGATTCTGCGCTTGGTAATCCCAGTGGTAGTCCAATGTGTACGGCTAGTCAAGGAATCGGCTACTCATTGCTAGGCTAGAACGTGTGATAAGTACGACTTAGTTACGAGCACCCACGGGTGTGTACGGCTAGCTAAGGAATCGGCTGCTTATCACACTTAAGCTAAATAGGTGCCTCAGTACGACCACTTCGAGCACTTGCGTTACGTGTGGTGATCCCAGTAACGATTAGCGTTTGGTAAGCCACAGTTGCATAGTTCAGGGTGTGTCCGGTAAGTGGGAACGGATGCTGACGCTAGTTAATTTAGACTTAGGACAGTAGTTAGAGTTAGGTTAGTTTCTTAACCCTTTCCCCTGATAGCATAGAAGATAAACCGAAAAATACCAAAAAAATCACATACCTCAGACTTGCTTAACCATACACCATGACACTTACAAGCAAGCCTGGAAAGACAACGAACGATTAACCCCAAGTGTTTCTTGTGGTGTTAAGGCATTTAGTTTGCGGAGTTCGACCGGATCGCGCGTGCACGCTCATATTCGTATGGTTGAGTGTAGGGGTACCTCGCCACTCATCATTAATTATATTAAATACTTAATTTCTCTATTATCGTACGTTTAGCATAAGGCCAAAACAACATCAACAATCATATGCCTCCCTTTAAACTAAATCATATGTTACAAAGCTACCATTTGTCCAAGTGGAAAGACAACATCCTATGATCATTACTTAACAAGCTAGATGCCAAAATAGTCCCATTCATGAAATTTTTTGGATCGTGTGTGAACACTTGTGATTCATATGGTTGGGCATAGGGGGTACCTGCAACTCATCATTGGCACCATTTCCAATGATGGTGCTAGTTATCTAGATTAGTTATATTATAAACGATCATTGTAAAGGTATTAATGATCTTTCTTTTAAAAAATATTAATATCTTAAGTCACACACATTGAAAACATGTCTTCTTCACATAGTATCCATAATGCATCGTATGATGAGAACACTCATAGGAGAAATGATAGGAACTATACTAAAGAAAATTGAAGTGAACAACCTCAAATAAGGATTTCATATGCTCATTTCAATCCTTACTACACTCAAGGACTACGTTCAACTGGTGCAAATAGTCCTAGAGAAGATGGAGTAAGTCCTAGAACAAGGAGGACCTCAAGGCCTAGGACCCCCTCCAAACCTAGAAGAGATAAATCAAGGGACCATAGGGGAAAATATAGGAGCCATGGCGATTCTCCCAATCCACCATCTTCCTCTTCCTTTTCAATTTCTAGTTCTAATTATGATGAACATAGGTATAGAGATAAAACTCCACTAGAGGGTCAAGATGGAGATAAAAATACAAATTTAAAATAAGATGAAATACATCAAAATGAGCATAGACGAGACCATTACTGTCAAAAAATTAGAGATAAAGCTTATCACCATGACATGTCTGATAGCAAAGAATCCTTGTTGGCTACTGGGAGCATGATATAGATCAGGGAGGTAATTAGAATACCCCATAGGCATCAAAGGGAGAGCCACATCAAATGGCTTGATATGAATAATGTTCCTCAATTTAAGGGAGGCTATAGTTTTGATCCACAACATCATTTACAAGTCTTCAATGATGACTACACCTTGTAAAATATTGAAAGTAAGTGACAAAAGCTTAAGCTCTTTCCTAGGATACTAATAGACGAAGTTGAAAGTTGGTATAGATAGTTGGAACTAGATTCAATCTACTGGTAATCCATAATGTTGGAACATTTTAACAAAAAATGCCAAACCTATGCAAGATTTTCAACCTGAGAAAACAATTCCAAGCATGGAAGCAAGAACAACATGGATCCTTGGATTTGGCCTTGGATAGATATTATCCTCTACTACATAGATGTCTAGGCCATGATTTTTCTTAGAAAGAGTGGCTTGTCCACATCATAGATGGACATCGTAATCAAATGAGGGAGACCCTTGGGATTTATGCCCAAGGTTGATTATCCCAATTGAATAACCATTAGAAACAAAGGCTAGTTGATCAAGTGCCAAAAGAAGAAGGAGAGCTGTGTAAACAAAAAAATGTAGAGTAATATAACTAGGATCCAACTCTTCAAAAGAAGGGGGTCGATATCTATGATGAGGAAAAAGAGGTAGCTCTTGATAAGGATATTTAATAACAAACCTTGCCAATACAAAAGTCTATGACTAAGCTTGAAGCAAGGATAGATAAGATGTGGGAGTTAATGAATGACAAAGTTTCAACCTATGTGAAAACCATAGAGGAGAGAGTATCACAAAAAGAAGCAAGTGATGAAAAAAAAGAAGAGGAAAAAGAACCAAGAAATAGGTAGGGACACCTATCAACAAAAAGGAAAAATAGTTGTAGTAGAAGAGGCTATAGACTCAACCAAAAAAGAGAATGATGGATGCAACATCTGCCAATATGACCATCCAAAGGGCTATTGTCCAATTATGTTACATCTACATGAGTATGGGGCTTTTGCTTTGAATCCCAAGTTCATACAGAAGTAAATGCCTAGGAAATTACCTAACTCACAAGGTAATTATAGACAATTCTACAACCAACTATACTATCCTAGTGGGACTTCTTATCAGCCTCATAACTACTATTAATCATAGTAGCAAAACCCATAGTCATGGGGGAGGCCATCATCAAACCAACACTACCCTTATTGCCAACCAAACTTGCATGGACATTATGTTCAACAACTTGTTTCCCTAGCTGGTTCTACTTCCTCTACCTCAAATCACTACTACCACTCTCCTGAATATCATTAGCCCACAACATCTTCTAAGAAATCACCATCTTATGCCTCTTATCCTCCATCATACCCTTGATATTCTCACACTTCCCTCCACCATAGGTCATCACCAACAACACAAGAAGAAGTGGCATCACAACATCAATGGAAGAATGCCACTTGTGTTGTGAACATACACATAAATGATAATGCTAGTAGATCTCAACCACCATCTCAAAAACATCCTTTCTTTAGGATAGTTTCCACATATGTGCACAAAACTCATAGACCTACTAGTTTATCAAAAGTAGCACAAGGTCAATCTAGTGCAACGTCCTTCCTCATAAGAACAATGTCTCCCAATCTTGCATAAGAGCCAACCCCCATTACCACTTCAATGGAAAACCTAACACATGGACCTATCACTATGGAGAGAAAAAAGACTCCATGCATCACTAATAATGATAAAGGGTGCATTTATGGGCTAGAAGTTCAAAATATTAACACAATCCCTACACTAATCCACAACAACATTAAGGAACAAGTGTCCAAGCAAAAACAAGTCTACACAATAGCCAGTAAACCAGAAGACACCTAGTGGCTTAAAAATGAAAGTACAAAACCATTTAAAAGATGCATGGAAATGACCATTTCACTTATTAGTTCTAGTCTTAAGGAAAGGATCCAAACAAAGAACTTAGACATAGACATCTTACACTTTGACTATACACCAATAGAAGATATTAAATAAAGAGACCTAGGAATTAAAATAGAAAATCAAGAAGAAGAAGAAAACAAATCTGGACCCTATGAAAAGAAAATACCTTCAAGTCCAATTGACAATATGTCTTCCAATCAAAATGATATTATCATCAATATTAGATGTGCTACCACACAAATAATAAATTAGCAAAGATGATAAATGGAAAAATTGTGGTGCATAACCAAGGTGTGTGGNTAGATCTTATTTCATATTACTTGTTAGCTTAATCTAGATTATTTCTCATTGCCTTTAGGAGTAGCATAGTGTTAGAAATCACATCATACACCTCACTCTCGACTAAACCATATGTGATAAGGAAAATACTAGTCCAAGTGGGAAGATAGTGAATTGTGATCAACATATAACTATCTAGGTGCCACAACTAGTCTGTCCATGGAGTTTGACCGGATCACGCATACATGCTTGTATTCATATGGTTGAGTGTAGGGGTACCTCGCCACTCATCAACATAGCATTGACGTCTACATCATGATTGACAATATTATTAACAGAAACATAGAAGGCATTCATAACATACATAAAATGACACAAGAAAGGAGAAAACTATAAAGTAAAGAAAAAGNATGAATGCCTTCTATGTTTCTGTTAATAATATTGTCAATCATGATGTAGACGTCAATGCTATGTTGATGAGTGGCGAGGTACCCCTACACTCAACCATATGAATACAAGCATGTATGCGTGATCCGGTCAAACTCCATGGACAGACTAGTTGTGGCACCTAGATAGTTATATGTTGATCACAATTCACTATCTTCCCACTTGGACTAGTATTTTCCTTATCACATATGGTTTAGTCGAGAGTGAGGTGTATGATGTGATTTCTAACACTATGCTACTCCTAAAGGCAATGAGAAATAATCTAGATTAAGCTAACAAGTAATATGAAATAAGATCTAAGCTAGCTTAAGTGTGATGAGCATCCATCCTTAATCATCTATATGCATCTTGGACTTCATGTAGTACTTTTGAAATTACCAAGCACACATCACTTGAAGCACTACTTAATACGTTACTGGGTTACCTCACAATGACACTTAAATGTTCGCAATTAAGACGTACTCATTCCTCATTAACAATAGAAATAGTAAATGATGATAAAGAAATATTAACTAAGAAAATAATAATTAAATAATTAAAAACTAAGAGAATGCTACAATGATGGAGTAATCTTGATCTTTATTATTGACTATGGGTGTCCAAGTACATCACACTCAAATAAAGGTTCCATATAATTACAAGCATCACACTGTGGGCATGCACTTGGAGAAGGAACTGAAAACTAACTAAAAATTGAAAAAAAAAGACTCAATCCTAAAAACATACAAAAATACCTCTCCCTATGTGCCTAAGTGCTATATTTATAGGCCAACACAGGAATCATGATATCGTGTATACAATATTGTACCCAGGTTGCTATATCACGTACCTAATATTGTGTACTCAATATCACATACCCGATATTGGGGCCTGGTAAACCATGATTCATCATACCCCCACAACTAAATAAAAACTTGTCCTTGAGTCAAAAAAAGTGAGGAACAAGTTCATTCAATTACAAAAAATGGATAGGTATGGGATTATTGAATGACCATGGACTATTTCATGTCGCAGTGTGGGATTAAACAAAATTTGGACATAAACACAAAATACAAAAGTTGTGGAACTTATGTGATCTCTAGTGGTGGTGGCTTCTCCATGGATGCCTTTTCTTTGTCTTGCGCTCTAGGCTTTTGAAATTGATACCTTTGAAAAAGCACCTAAAGTTTCTCCTCTTTTGTTGAAGGATCATGAGACGTCCATGTTGATGTTCCAATGTTTGATATAGTCAGCACTTCCCATGGACATGGTAGCTGCAAGAACACTTGATTGGCCTTGACATACCATGCCACAAATAGTCATTGTTCCTCTTCATAGGCTCTAGCCCTAACCTCTCTACCTTTTTCTTAGCTAGATTATGCAATGACAGGAGTTTCTTGATGGATGCTAAATCATTATGCCTTCTGCTCTGTATGTTCTACATGAGGTCCTTGGCCTCTGCCTCCTCTCAAGTATTTAGTTACACCTTGAGAAGGTCCTCTTTGCTATCTTCTTTTAGGGGTCATCTATAATCACACAAGGACCAATTATTAGTAAGGTTGTTAAAAGAAATTTAGTTATCTTATACCTTACTCATTGTCTTTAATAAATGCTTAATTTGTTGCTTAGTGTGATTCTATAGTTAGAAAGTTTTCAAGGAAGTTGCCCTAAAAGTTTAATGTCAGACCTGATCTATTTAGGTGACACATAAAAAGACATGTAATGGTTCTAAGGAACATTCGATAAAATGATTACAAAGGAAAGAATAGATTTGACAAGGGAGTACATGGAGGGTATAAAATGATGTGGTAGTGTGCAACAAGTACAAATTACAAAATTCATGCAAGTGGGTCATCCCCAAAGTAGGTTCCAACCTATCATGCCCTTGCATAACCACACCTTAAAATGTCCATAGGCACTAGAAGGATTAAATGCAATCTGCACCTATGCAACAAAACACATACATGTTAAATACCACAGTGATGAGGTATGAATTCTATGTCATAGAAGACACAAGTTAGAAGTACTTGGATTGTGAGATGAGACAAATTACAAAAGGGATTCTAGAGATTGGAACATGACATACCATTAGCCTTTCACTCCAAGATCAAAACCAAGTCCATACCTCTAATCAATGGCATCACATTGTTTCATCCCAATGATAGACAACCATAAGAACATCATGACAACAAGGTGTACGATCACTTGGCATTTTGTGCAAGGGAGGAGTGATTCAAATTTGTCTGTGGCACATTTTTCTTGGTCTTTTCTTTTCCACTTCATTTCTCATTTTTCCCCTTGCTTTTATTTTTCTCTTTTTTTCCCTTGTCTTTTTCTTCTTCTGGTCACTTTTTGCACTTTGTCCTTCCCAAAAGTAATCTAGAGAAGTTGCCAACCTTCAGGCATGGATGCATGTCTTTCCAGTGGAACCCCCCAGAACAGCATTGAGTTCCTTTATTGAGTACCTTTATCACAACTCTTACTTCCATTTTTTGTTAGATCTACAAGGATATTAGTATAACCAAGCTACATGATAACACCTATAGATGTCACCAAAGAGAATCCCCTTGATGTCACACCCTTTCCATTCCCTCTTAGTTTGTCACTCTTTGCTCTGGGCATAATGAGTACAAAGTTACTTTAAGTTTTAATGATAACAAGAATATCATTGTACCCAGAGTAGAACCTCTTATTAATAGAATGGATGGGTGGATGATGTAGGCTCACTGTCCAAATAATTAGTTCCTTGTGACTCAATAACATAGAACAACACCTCAACCAACTGGTTACATGAGTGTTTTATTCATAGATGAGATTACCCACAAAAAGATAAAATAACAAATTGAAAGATGAAAAATTAGAAAATAAAAAATTGTAAAGCCAAAGAAAAAGAAAAAAATTTACTAATTCTACTTGTTAGAATGAGGGGTATCCCTCAGGACTGAACCTTTGATCATGGTGAGAATTAATAAATGGAAAATTTCGATCCATGCATGTTGGGAATATTGGGGTTTGGTCATATCCAAACCACTAGGTGTCTTTTGGTGTGGTGGCAAGAATGTACCCAAATTGGATTTCACACACTTGATTAAAGTAGGCATAGTGGGGTAGATTATAACATGTGGTCATGTGATAAAAAGTTGACCCACTATGGCACCCATGACCATAAGATGGTATGCAAGGATCAATATGTCTCCCCACATTGTTATATTCATTGGGTCACATGGTTGTTAGAGTATTGATTGGTGGCTTGGATAAGGTAACAGGAGGTGTTGAGTTTGAAGAGGAAGGTGCATCACAGTGTTGGTCTTGCGCTAAGTTGGAGGATGTAGTGGTTTCAGAACCACGTTGTCTCTTTCTACAACAATGCCTAAAGAAAGGATGCTTCTAATGTTGTGGAGGACTCCCATTGCTATCGATAGTAGCAGCACAAGTAATGTTCATGGGTTTGTGTTGTCATGCAAAACCTTTTGGTACTACTGTTGGCGATGTAGGAGGAGATGAAGGATGAGAATATTGAGAGCAAGGAGAAGTATAAGGAACATGAGGTGGTGATCCTGTAGGAGAGGACATGGGTTGATGATACTTAGGAGAATGATAACAATGAGGTGAAACATAGGATGTTGATTCAGTTGGAGAAATAGGGTGTTTATCATAATAAGTGCTTAGTTTCAAGTGATACAAAGGGTATGGCCAGTTTGGCGATGGCCTCCCCCACGACTAGGGATTTTGCCACTATGGTTGAGCACAATACTGAGGCTAGTAAGAATTTATCCATAGACAAGATGATGAGTTGTGGAATTTCCCATAAAGTTGTGGGACAAGGATGCACCCAACCATGTACTTATGTATGAACTCTGGATGTAAATTCTTCCCCAATGCTCATGTAGATGTGACAAGATTGGGCATTGGCCTCTTGGGGTATCGTATAGGAAAACATCGCATTGATACTTATGTTTTTCGGTTGAGCCCCTATCCTCATTCTCTTCAGCCCTTCTTTCTGATTGTTAGTTGGTGTTTTGTCCTATTTGTAGGTTTGGTATCCTCTATTTGTTTTGGTTGTCAAAGTTATCTTGCATAGGTCTCCCTCTAATAATGTTTGCATATTCTCTACATTTTTCATGTACCCACTCCATCATCTTGTTGACCTTTTCCTTGATTTCATCTTGTGATTTTAGTATTGGCAAAGGTAGAAATAGTTTCACCTCCTCGAGGTGAGTTGATTTCTCCTCTATATGATTACGGACCTTTGTTACCTCAAGAGTTTGGTCCTGTTGAGACTTTTCAACATTCTCCTATTTGGCTATTTCTCCTTCTTCTTTTGATACCTACTTAATAAGCTCTTGGAATTGATGGATTCGTAGTTCATATAGTTGACCTAGGGCTTACATCCCTAAGGTCTCCCTTATTTCATTACAAAGCCCATCCATGATGTGATACATTAGCCTTTCCTCAAAGAACCTATGGCGTGGGCATTTGTTTAACAAAGAGTAATATCTTTCTAAGGCCATGTCCAAGGGTTCATGTTGCCTTGTTTCACTCTTGGATTTGTCTCCTCAAGGCTGACACTCTTGCATATATTTGATATCTTTCATTGAAGAGGTTTACCATTGTAGGCCAACGGTGAATTGAATTTGATTTTAAAGACCTATACCACACTTTAGCTTGGCCAACGGGTGCCATAGGGAAGATTTTAAGCCTTTGCCACCCATTCTCAATGTTGTTCCATACCCAACATCATAGAAGGCTTGTAAATGATGTTGCAGATTTGAATCATAGCCTCTTGAGAACTCAGGAAAGTTGTTTAAATCAAGCTTGGGTAGATGGATTTCCTTGCGATGCTTGTAGGATATCTGAATGGCCTCTATTATATGCATTAGGCTCTTAGTGGCCAACAACGGTTCATCGTCACTAAATAGCTTGTGAGTTCGTGAGTTGGATCAATGTTGTCTATGTTCATGTTGGTGTTCCTGATTTTTCCCATGGATTTAATTTTTATTTCTATGCTGACCCCTTGAGGAATAGTCATCCATGTCACAACTTGATGTTGAAAGAGCAGAGAAAGAGAGGGAATTGAAAAACTCGTCATGACTTTTGTAAGTCTCCTAATCATCCCCTAATGTACTCTTGCTACCCATTGAGAAGGTCCTAGGCCTTACAGGCCCCCTTGTTTTGGGGGATATCCCATCTTCATTAGAGATGTCTAAGTTGGATGCCAAAAGTCCTTGAGTATTGTTGGGATGTCTATGAACATATGAAACTCCTACATAAGAGTAAGTACTCTAAACTTCTTTGTTGGTTCTCCAATGAATTGCCTCGCTAGATGTTGTGTTATTGCTATCTTGTGATAGAGACATTATTGTGAATTATGTGTCACTTAATTGAATTTAATTTCTTTATCTAAAAGATATATCATTAATACCTTGTTACAATGATCTTGTATGATATAACTAATCTAGATAACTAGCAACGTCCTCGACAATGGTTCTAATGATGAGCAGCGAGGTACCCCTACACTCAACCATATGAATACAAGCATGTACGCGCAATTTGGTCAAACTCTACAGATGGACTATTTGTGGCACCTAGATAGTTATATGTTAATTGTAGTTCGCTATCTTCCCACTTGGACTAGTATTTACTATGTCACGTATGGTTTAGTCCAGAGTGAGGTGTATGATGTGATTTTTAACACTACGCTACTCCTAAAGGCAATGAGAAATAATCTAGATTAAGCTAACAAGCAATATGAAATAGGATCTAAGCTAGCCTAAGTGCAATGAGCATCCTTCCTTAATCATCCATATGCATCTTGGACTTCATGTACTACTTCTGGGATTACCAAGCACACATCACTCAAAGCACTACTTGATATGCTACTGGGTTACCTCGTAGTGACACTTAAATGTTCATGATTAAGACACTTAAATATTCATGATTAAGACATACTCATTCCACATTAACAACAGAAATAGTAAATGACCATCAAGAAATATCAACTAAGAAAATAATAATTAATAATTAATAATTAAATAATTAAAAACTAAGAAAATGCTGCAATGATGGAGTAATCTTAATCTTTATTGCCGATTGTGTGTGTGTCCAAGTACGTCACACTCGAACAAAAGTTCCGTACAATTACAAGCATCATAATGTGGGCATGCATTTGGAAAAGGAACTAAAAACTAACTGAAAATTGACAAAAAGACCCCTTCTTGTGTGCTTGAGTGCTATATTTATAGGCCAACACAAGAATTATGATATCATGTATATGATATCGTATCCAGGCTATGATATCGAGTACCCGATATCATGTACTCGATATCACGTACCCAATATCAGGGCCTGGCAAACCATGATTCATCATATGTGTTGGGTTTTTGTTCTATGCTATCAAGATGGTTAAGTAAATAATTGTATAAAGTAGTGAGACCACCTCATCCATCCCTCCAATTTTCTAAATAAAAGGTCTTTACCATGAAAAAAATATGGTTATTCTTGCTTAAAACTAAAATCAATTATTGATCATTGTGCCTTGAAGAAAGAGGGAAAGACTAAGTGGAAATGGTAAGGGTGTGACCTTAAGGGGATTTTCTGGGTTCTCTTCTTGACTTCATTCATGTGGTTTATGACTTCTCTAGGAACGTATTATCACTTCTCCATCAACCAATAAATAGGAAGTTATGTCTTTGCATGGTGTGATTCCCATTTTAAAAAAATAAACAAAAGAGAGAGAGAGAGAGAGAGAGAGAGAGAGAGAGAGAAGCATCAACATAATAATCAAGGTTGGAAGTCTACCACTACCAGTGACAACAGGAAAAATCATCTTTAGTGGATTTTTGAAGAGCTCTACACATTTTGTAAACTCCAATACATCCACTTGAATAAAATCTTGTAATGTGACACTCAAAGTTAGTTAATAGTTAGAGTCAGTCAATAATCCCATACATTCCCAATTTGCTCAAAAAAGCTCAGTCCTATTTTGTTAACTCAAGGACAAGTTTTTAGTTAGTTGTGGGGGTATGATGAATCATTAGCTGGATAAGATATTACAAATGTTACATCATTGATGCTACATTGCATTTGTGTTGTAGCATCCTTGTTGATACTTCACTATCAGACATGTCATGATGGTAATCTCTATCTCTATTTGTCTAATAATGATGGTCTCATCTATGCTCACTTTGATGTATTTCATCTTGTCTTTGATTTCTATTTCTATCTCCAATTTTATCCTCTAGTAGAGCTATATCTCTATACCTACATTCATTGTCATCAAACTAGATGTTGAAGTGCCATAGCTCCTATGTTTTCCCCTATAGTCCCTTAATTTATCTCTTCTAGGTTTGGAAAACATCCTAGGCCTTAAGGCCCTACTTGTTCTAGGACTTACTCCTTCTCTAGGACTATCTACACCAATTGAACATAGTCCTTGAGTGTAGTAAGGGTTGAAATTAGCATATGAAACCCTTGCTTAAGGTCATTCACTCTAATTTTCTTAAGTATAGTTCCTATTATTTCTCATATGAGTGTTCTCATCATACAATGTGTTATTGGTGCTATGTGAAGAAGACATGTTTTCACTTTGTGTGACTTAAAATATTAATATTTTCTAAAAGGTAGATTGTTAATATCTTTATAGCAATCATTTATAGTATAACTGATCTAGATAACTAGCACCATCCCTGGCAACAATACTAATGATGACCAATGGGCACCCCCTACGCCCAACCATACGAACCACAAGCATTCATGCATAATTCAGTCAAATTTCATGGATGGGACTAGCATGGCATTTAGATTGTTAAGTAATGATCGTAGGATGTTGTCTTCTCACTTCGACTAGTGGTAGCTTTGTCACGTATGGTTTAGTCCAAAGTGAGGCATGTGATTGTTGATTTTTTTGGCCCTATGCTAAACTTGTAATAATAGAGAAATTAAGTATTTAATCTAATTAATAATGGGAAGATAAAGCCTAAACTAGCCTAAGGATGATGAGTATCTATTCCCAACTTGTCGTACATGTCCTAAACCCATGTAAGCAATACTATGATTACCAAGTGTTATGCTTTTGGATGATCCAAACAATAACACTGCGGGGATTACCAAGTGAATATGTGTTTATGCTTGAAATTGGTCATGCTCATTCCCTTGATTGATTAATATGCATGGAAATGTAACTGTTAACTACGTGTATGAAGAGTAAACTACATGGAATGTAAATTTAATCTAAGTCAAAGTGTTGTAATGAATATGAACCAATCTTGATCTTATTGTCGTTCATGGAATGTGTCTAAGTACAATGCCACTCGAATAAGCTGTTGCACAATTGATTCAAATTCATACTATGAGCACTCACTAATTGTTTGCTAAAATCACAAAATGAAACTGCAAGAGTTTAGCTACAAATTGACCAAAAGGTGCCCCATACGCAATGGGTGCTCACATATTTAGAGGCAAAGATGCATCAACACATTAACCCATGCATCAACGGGGATGCATTGATGCAGTTAAGTTATAGCAGATGCGATGTAGCAACCAACTGAGACACATGGATAGGGATGCTACAATGCAGATGCAATGTAGCATCAATGATATAGCATCTGCGATATCTCAACCAACTAATGATTCATTAGCAGCTAAGTAAGTTTTGTATTCATAACAATAAGATGCTTAGAAAACTTGGTTTGATGAGAATTGCATGCAAGTTAAGTAAAATATTAAGAATACAAATAAGAGTCAGAGATAGAGTTTAGTTAAGGCATACAAATGTTTGATTAAAACCAAGAAAAAAAATCTATTGGGAATAGTAGGAATATTTTGTTTACACCATTAAAAAGGAATTTAGATAGTTTTGGCAAGGTTTTTGTTATAAAGCCTCTTCATCATTGCATTTTTTTTCAAGATATTTGCCTATTTTATAATAAGTTATTTACAAGACAATGATAATTCTACTACAACAAGCGCCTCTCCAATTTACTTTTGAAGAAGTCATAAAGGTTATTTAAAAGCTAGTATTTGGCAAAGTTGTAGATTCAGATGATTTATATGTAGAATTATTAAAGTGGGCATAATGTACTATTCATAGAGAAATTTGGCATAAATTAAATTCAACAATGGAGCAAGGATTAAATCAACATTGGAAAAATAGTAAAGTTATCTTGCTGTATAAAAAGGGGGATAAAAATAATTTGAATAGTTATGGAATGATCATTGTGAGTAATAGTTTGTTAAGTTGTTAGGCACTTTGCTAAAAAAGAGAATAAGTTCTTAGGTTAAAGATAACCAAGTTAGGGCAAGATGTCAAGTAGGTTTTGGACAAAAACACTCTACTATTGATCACTTAGTTACTCTTAGAAACTACATTAAATTTGCAAAAATGTCTAACAGACAAATTTTTATTGTTTTATTGATTTTGCAAAAGCATATAATTTAGTGATTTGTACAAAACTATAGCTGTGCTTGCATAAAATTGGCCTCCTTTTAGATTTGATTGTAGTAGCTCAAAGATTGTATGAGGAAGTGATTATTGAAATTATAGGCAGCAATTTAGAGGAAAAATTTCAATTCTAGTGCAAGGATGCTATGAAATCATTCCATGTGAATTACGTGCAAGCGATGCTGCGAAGAGCGAATACTTAAAACGGAAAAATAAGTATTTCTTATTTTTGAAATGTGTAATATTCTGACGATTCGCATAGTTTTGATGGCAAAGGTCGCTACGGGGGTAACGTATTCTAAGACTTCATTCGCAGAAGAAAGTGGGCAACGATTGCGATTATTGCAAAGCTACCACAAGAAGATTTGAAGTCTGGAAGCAAGCACATCTCATATTTCATTATTATTTGTTAGTGTTATTATAGTTAACTGCAGACTCAATACAATCTCATCAACAAAAAGCCAGAGGAGGCTTGCACGATCCTAAGTGAATCCGAAATGAAAGTGGATAAACGCCAAAAAGCGCTGAAGCATCAAAACATGTATCAGAACCCAAAACCAAATAACCAGCATAAAACTCCCTAGTCTTCCACCTCTGCATTATTATTATTGTCATTGTTTATTTCAGAGAATCAGATATTTCCTGCAACCAGACAAACAACGGCATATTCAGAATTAATCTGATATATAAAACTAAAACTGAAATTTTATATGGCAAAATTCCCGAGAAGATGTAATGCAGGAATGCTCACAGTGGCAAACAGGTTCGAATCTTCAGGCACTCAAATATAACGAGCTCATCAAAATAATGAATGCCACCATAACGGCCGTCAGCAATTTTGGCATCCAGATTGAGTCTAATGTTGTTCACACACCTCACCCACTGGTAACTATTGCCAAAATCTTGGCTCATTGTCCACAGAATGGAATCATCCACCTTGTCAGGTTTGTATTCCTTCAACAACACCTGTTCTCGATATCAAGATTGTCAGGTCAGTAATTTAAGATATGAAAGACTGTGAGGGATAAATAAATATTTAACTTTTAATAGAGGTAACTGACAAAAGATAACCCATATTGTTAACACACGGCTAAGATTACAAGACTTAGAAGGTTGATCTGTCTTTAAGAATAAATTGCGATAGCTGAAAAATGATCAAATCCCTTACCTGATCCGATTGATTGTATCCATGTTTGAGAGCCAGACCTGTGGCCTTGTTCACCAGGGCAAATGCAGGGGAACCAACCTCATCCTTTATCTTTAGGCCCTATGAATCAACTTTGATCATACCCACAAAAGGGGAAGAAAAGACCTATCATACTTCTGATAATCTAATGCTACATTACACTGTGCACACATTATGAGTTTCATTATTGGAAATTCCTTGTATAGTTCATTATTTCTCAAGATAAATACATATTTCTATCCAAAAATGCAAAAAAGTACAATGCAAAAATTGGAAGAACAAACACCTGAAGAGGATCATGAGGATCGGAACAGCCAGCACTACAACATGGCCTCTGGCAGCTAGGTAGAAATCATGATTGGCGTCACAGTGAATCCTCACAAGAGTTCCATTAGGGAGTTTGGATTTCTCCTCCTTACATGGTTTACTGCTGTAACCATAATCATCCTCAAGGGCTTTGAGTTTGTCTTTCTTAGATGATGTACCGTAGTCAAAATCAGCAGCTGCAGGCTGGGGAAGCTGGGACTGGTGTAAGCTAATATGCACAGCAGGCTCAGGCTCAGGCTCAGGCTGGGGCTGGTATGCGTTAATATGTCCACATATCTGGGATGCACTCACTGCAAAGTTAAACACAATCAATCAGTAGGGAACCATTTAGATCTCAGTTTGCATATACAATGCAAGAGTATAATGATTCTCTGAAAGAGAAAATAATAATCAAAGATCAAAAATAATGTGCAAAGCAAAAAGGCACTAGTTTTTTTTTCGTAAAAAATTAGAAAAATAGTATTCAATGACGGTGAATTGTTATTATACTCACAAACAGAAGACATTTTCCATTTTTGTGTGTCCTTGTGGATCCACCTGGTTATAGCCACAGTAGGCCCGTCCACCACAACACGACGGTCAGAAGGCCTGTTGGGGTCTTGAGCATGAAGGGCCGCATCAAGGTTGAGCTGGATATTATTCACAGGCCCAATGCACTGGTAGCTCTTGTCCACGGACTGGCTTTGGGTGAACAAAACAGCCTCGTTAAGGTCATCATTGTGATACACCCCAGGATTACCTGCATTGTCTTCATACAGAAGATAATGATGAATCTAGAGAACGTTAAAAAATAATATGGTTTCGAAAAATAAGATATGTTTTTATAAATGTAAGAATTATGCTCTTGATAGGAAACCAGAATGATTTCATGTACATTTTCATAACTTTTCAGACTTTGAAAGCTTCTGTATAATTTCAGGATCAAGAAAACAAGGCTAAAAGTGAAATTATTATCCAGAATTTGACTAGCTTATTATCTGAATATGGCATGATGATAAACCTTTTCAGCCATGCCTGAGGGCCTGGCCCGTAGCCCTGTTGACGAGAGCAAACGCAGGAAAACCTGTGAGTCCTTGGACTTGACTCCCTAGGAGATGCCCATTATCCATTGCTGCATTCAAAAAACATACCATTTACATAAAAACCTACAAAATCCCAAACTGATCCCAACCAAAAGCAGTCTCAAATTCTACAAAATCCTTAAAACTCTGCTGGAAACCAACTTTTCCTTGACAAGCAAACCAGAAGGCAGGCGTAAAACTGAGCATACATTTGAAATCAGAATCTCAAATTGAAAAGCAAAATAAAATAGTCGGGCTAAAGGCCTAAGACTAAACAAAGGAGCATATATGTATAATGTGCCTGGTTTGGGTCAGATTCGTTGGCGAATGTCATGACAATATGACCATATCTGTTAGCCAGGCACAGATCAGGATTTGCTTGGCAATACAGCTTTACAATCTCGCCATTGACTTCCTTTCTGTGCTGGCCTCCATAAGTATTCATTCTCGAATTTGCTGATTTAAAAAACTACCCAATCCAAGACCCGAAGACCCAAAATTCAAGAATGATCCTGCTGCTTCTGTTGCTACTTTCTTCTTGGCTGACGATTCATTTTAGCGTGCATCGCATCCTTTTTATGGTGGGGCATTTAAAGCAGAAAAGAAGAATGTTGCCTCTCCATGTCTATGTGCGGTAACCGGCAACGGCTCCAGTTTGAGCATATTCAACCTACAGTCAAACATTTGCACGAGCTACTTTCTGTTTGCTACAAATGTGATCAAAAAGTGCTGAGCTTAACTTTCCTTCATTAATTGTAACCAATTGCAGTGCACTATTTTCTCATATTCAATGGAACGAAGTTTCTATGTCTGCTTTAGTGCTTCGAACCAGAGTGTAATGAAAAAGTTAAACAAGTTTTTAAATAACCCTTGAACAATGGGACCCACAAGCATCCAAAGCTGTCCATCGAAAATCTGAAATTAGCAGTTTTTCAAAATGAGTAAGTCGAACTTTCCATGCTAAACGTTCCTTCCTTCGATAACAACTTCATTTCCTACTGGTCTGCTGCTGTGCATTGTTCAGTTGTATAGCCTCTGCAAAACAGCAAAACCCAAAACCTACACTCAAATAAATTAGTCTCAAATGGAGATGATTTTGTTATCACTAATATATATATATATATATAAATTAACCGAGAGGATCTTAACAATGAACATTACGTTATACAAGCCTGACTGATTGATAAATGCGGAATGATTTATCCATCCTCTCTTTCTTTACCTGTTTCCCAATTTCATCCCTTCTGAATTGTATGTTGTTTTGTTGTTGTGTTGCATGCATCTTTGTTATATTTGTAAAACTAAAATTAAAACTGAAAATTTTATTTACATCCATTGAGACCCTTTGGATCTACTAGAATTCCTTTTTACAGATTTTGTTTTTTTTTTTTAATTTTTAACTTAGTGTTACCCAATAGAATCAAACCTATAATCTAGAGTTACTAGGGTAAGACCCTTCACACTATGTCTTGTATTTATGTAGTTTAGGAATGTTGTGTTTATAGGTAGTGTGATTGCCAAGGTGTAATCCATCTCGAGTCTTCCCTCCATGAACATTGTTTCATAAGGTGGTGTGAAACCCAAAACATTTTTTTTAACCTATATTTAACTTTACAAGGGGTGTTGAAACCCAAAATAAGTGCAACATAGGTACACCCCAAGATATACAATCCAATTAGAACTTTATATAATTCAGTATTTCCCACCAGAATCAAACCCATGACTTGGAGCTTCCAATTCAAGTGTCTTTCTATTAGCTTAACACTTCATTATTCATATTTAACTTTATAAGTTTGTGTTGCGCACTGAAATCAAACCTAGAGCTACCAAATCAAGAATTTTTAGACCATCCTTTTAATCCAAATACACCAAATCATACAACCAAATGGTACAATATTCATCATTTACATAATTGGGTTGTACAATATTTATCAAGAGTATGAACACTTCGACTTCCACACATAATTAGACATATGATGTGATGTTGCATGAAACATTTGTGCAAAAGTTGTACACAACTATAAGTCATACATAAGGGGCGATAAATCCAAATTTTGACTGGTTATGATATCGAAGCCACGATATGGCATACTTAATATCAGGGCACAAGCTACAATGTTGGATATCTGATATCGCAAACGTGTGCAAACCTATAAATACAACACTTAAGGCACATTGTCCATATATAGTTTCATTTCACACTTAACAAATTTTCATCAACTTGTTTTTTTGATTTTAGCACCTAGCACTTAAGAGTGTATGCCTACAATGTGATGTTTAGTAATTGAACAAAGTCTTTATTCTAGTGGAATGTACTTGGACACGTTTCATGCATGGGAATAAAGATTGAGATTACTTTGCATCATTGTAACATCACTTAGTTTTTACTGTTCACACTTAGAATAATTTTCCTACTTTGACTTAGCTTAATGTTTACTATTTTCTCTAGTTATTGATTTACTTTCTATGCATTTTATCATGACTATTGTTAAGTGGAATGAGTATGACTAATCTTGAACACTTAAGTGTAGTTGCTTGGTAATCTAGTAGTATTATCACTTGGTATGCCCAATAGTGAGGTACTTAGTAATCCCAGTAGTAGTTGCACAAAGTCCAAGGTGTGAACGAAAGGTTAGAACTGGATGCTGATCGCATAGGCTAGATTAGATCTATTTATTATCACTTAGATTTAGAAACCATTCCACTTACTTTATGTTTACTAGGAGCAATATGGCCCATACAACATCAATGTCATAGACCTCACTGTGAGTTAAACCATATGCATCAATTTTACTAGCTCACGTGGGATGACAACGATCACGAACTCTAACCAATTACTAGCATAGTTACATTGCCTTGTCCACAGAATTCAACTAGGCTGCACGTGAACACTCGTATCTCGTATGGTTGGGTGTTGGACTACTCCATCGCTCATCATTGGTGTCGCTCACCATTTTTCATTTGTGCCAAGGGATTCCCAAGCTATAACTTGATCAATCTCATTCTAATTTTTGTGCTTTTTGAACCTATTTGATTACAAAGTGCTTAGCATAGTCAGGGGAAGGGGGTGGGTTGCTAGGGGAGGGGGACATGCTAGTAAGGAAAATCTGAGCCAATTTTTTGAAAAATTCTAATGCCTAGAAGGTACTTTAAGGGTAAGTATGAAGAGATAGTTGAAATTTTTAAAGAATAATCACACATATCAATGTCAAAACACACAATTAATGTTCTTAAGGAACCATACTCATAATCATGAGCCATACATAAGAACAAATTAGATGACTATGAAGGGTTATAAAAGTATTAACACCTATGGGGTTACTTTTTGCAAAAAATTTCTAACTCTACAATCATGAACTAAGAACTTAATGAAACTAAGTATATGAGTAAGGTATGAAACTATTAAGAATATAAGGAAATACCTTAGCAATTCTGAATTCTTAATGATTGCAGATGGCCCCAAAGAGAGGAGCACAAGGAGAAGCTTCACAAGGAGCAAGCAAATGACCAAGAGGTCAAGGTAGAGGTTGAACTAGAGAACAAGAACCAAAACACAAGGAGTAGGAAGCCCAATCATTCAGCATTCATCAAGACACTCCTACTACAAGACAATTGGTCCAAGAAGAGGCAAAAAAACCACAAGTGCTAGGACAATGCCTCACATTGTCAAACAACTGCCTCCAAGCCAACCAAGAAAGATTTTTTCTAAACATAGTCATTGTGGAGATGAATTTTGGCTCATTCATGGAATTTGTTCCTGAAGCAGTAAGGATGTAACACCAAGCATCACCGCTATGGTCAATATTATCACAAAATGATGAATGGTACCTTGGAGAGACTTATTAGTTTTGGCACAACAAAGAAGAGGGAACTATTATCAACATAGGAGGAATCTCAGTGTCATTCTCGATCAAGGCAATTGCAAAAGCTCTGAATATACCTAAAGAAGGAGCATGGTTAGCACATTTGTCCACCCAATTTGATCCTAAAACTAGAAAGCTATGGCTAAAATGGGCTTATTGAAAAGAAGATAAGGGCTATAATGAGCTAACTTTTGAAGAAGGAATTTACTTCCAAATTAGTACCTATCACTTGTTCCCAACAAAAGGACTCAATCGACTATCCACTTATGCCACTAGAGGAAGTGTGATCTTGATGGGCAAATACAATGCTAACCTTGCACAACTCTATTTTATGGAAACACAAAGGCAATTTGAAGAAAAGGAGGCAAGGAAGCCAACACTTCCATTTCATTGCCTTATTAGGAAGCTATGCAAGCAAGTTGAAATCTTGGGATACACCAATGGCGTTCCTAAGAGAGCCCAAAATACTTTATACACTAAGTTGCTTAAATCAGCACCACCAAGAAAAGACCATGGTGAGGAGCAAAAACAAGAGCAACAACAACAATAGCAAGTAGGGCCCAATGGCCAATAGTAAGAGTAACAAGAGTAGCAACATCAACATGCCCCATCATCATCACCACAAGATTACCGACTATCGATGAGTCATCTATAGCATATTGCAAAAACAATCAGTGGTGTGGACAAATTTCATTATAGTCAACAGGAGAGGTACAATGGTCACAACAAAACTCTAGGAACATTACATTGTTCCAAATGGTGCTAGAAACTGGAGAAGGAGCCATGGTTGTGGTAATGCAGCACTAAGATATAAGGGAAGTAGCAAAGGTGATCACCAATCATATTAAGGAATTCTTTAATGTACCTATTATACCATCGGTGGATCTAACTAGAGCCAGAGATGCTTTGCTATTAGCTGAAACCTCAATGACTCCTACTGATCATGAGGATGTGCTTGATAAACTATTGCAAAATGGGCAAGTCATGACAATACTATTTGACATTCCCAGTGATGTCACTGCATTATAGTTTGAGCTCATCACCACCAAAGAAAAACTAGTCATGGCAAAGATCAGGGCAAAGCATGTGGAAGTAGAGATTTTGAAACTATAAGAAGACCTTGTAGCCTTGAGTGCTGAACAAAGAAATCCAAAGAAATTCATTACACTTAACTAGATCGAGCAATTCAAAACAAAGCAAATCAGTAGCTTGATCAAGTAGAATAAATAGTTGGCAACAGAGAAGGAGAAAGTAGTATGGAATGCCTTTGTAGCTGAAGCATAGATGTATGCACATGTGAAGGCACTTATCGCAGTGCATGAGAAAAACAAACAACTTGTTGCTGATAACATGAGGTTGACCAATGTAGAAAAATAAAAAAACATATTGGAGGAGAGCATCCACAGGTTAATAGAACAACTAGTGAGGGTCAACCAGGATATGAGTTGCCTTGCAAGAGAAAATGAAACCCTCTCTATGGAGGAGGTACGCACCATTCAACAAAAATCAGCCATTGAAATCAACGCATGAAAAAATGAGGCAAAGAAACATGAGAGGCTCAAGGATCACTTTGGTGACCAAGTGGGCATGTACAAGTAGATAAACGAGAAAGAAATCCAGATGGAAAAGGCCAATATGAGTATAATTTCAGCACAAAATCTTAACTAAAAACCCATCTTGGATAGTTATGCCCTTGTTCACCAAGAAGAAGTGAAAAATAAAGACCTGTTGATGAGTGGTGAGGTACCCCTACACTCAACCATACGAAACGAGCATAGCATGTGCGATCTGGTCGAACTCCGCAAACGAACTAGTTGTGGCACCTAGACAGTTATCCTTAGGTTGCAGTTCGCTGTCTTCCCACCTGGACTAGTATTATATTTGTCACGTATGGTTTAGTCCATAGTGAGGTGTAGATGTGTTCTAACCTAATGATACTCTTGAAGGAAGTGGAAAATAATATGAACTAAGCTAAGTTAGGAGTAAAAGGGTAAAGAAAATCTAATCTAGCCTAAGTATGACAAGCAATTGATTCCTTGATCAACCGTACACATCTTGGACCTCATGTACTACTACCACTGGGATTACCAAGCGTAGATTCTAGGTACGCCACTAGGCTACCAAGTAGTCACACTTAAATGTTCATAATCAAGTCGTACTTGTTCTGCGTTGCGATGAGTAGCCAATTCCTTGACTAACCATACACATCCTTAGATGCTCGTAATCAAGTCGTACTCATACTGCATTCTAGGAGTTTAAGGATGAGAGAGAAAGTAATAAATAATAAATAAATAAATAAATAACAAAGTGACTGCTGTAATGATGTAGTAATCTCGATCTTTATTTCTGGTCATGTGCGTGTCCAAGTATGTCACACTCGAATAAGACATAGTACAATTACATTCACTACACTACGGGCAGGCACGGGAAAAATAATCTATCTCTGGAGTGGTCAAACTGCCAGAGCTTTGCTACTTCTATTCTATCTATGCTAAATAAGGGAGAGCCGCATCTTATTTATAGATATGGTGGCGAACTGCGATATCGCGTACACGATATCGTAGGGAAGACGCGATATCGTGTACGTGATATCGCGGCCTATGCGAATCGTGTCTCATCATACCCCCACGACTGAATAAAAACTCATCCTCGAGTGACAAGGAGAACAAGCTTCATTGATTACACAGTGGATAGGTATGGGATTATTAACTAGAAAAACAAAAAAGGAAATGATGTCGCAGTGTGGGAAGACACAACATAGAAAAAATACTACACTACAAAAAATGGAACTCATGTGGTTCCTGGTGGCGGTGGCTCCTCCATGGGTGCTTTCCCTTTGTCACATGCTTCAAGATTTGAAGGTTGATGATGCTAAAGAATGGCCTGGAGCTTCTCCTCTTTGGTCCAAGGATCTTGTGTCCATGCTAATGTTCCAATGTTTGACGAAGTTGGCACTTCCCACGGACAAGGTAGTTGCGGAAACATCTTGTTAGCTTTGACATACCATGCCGCGAACACACGTCGTTCCTCTTCATAGGCTCTAGCTTTGTCTTTGTATTCATGAAGCTCTGTTAGCCATCAAGCCAAGTTGGTTGCAACATCTTTCTATCCCTAGTAGCTTTCTTTTACCACTGCAAGTTTAGAATTTGTGACATCTAGTTTCTCAGCCAGCTTCTTGCGTTGTGCAAATTCTGCTTCATATTTGATATGGGTGGAAGCTACCTGCTGCTCGAGCTCTGACCTTGGGCATCCTACTGTTAACATGGCCAAGTTGGCATATCTAAGGTTTGCCAACTCCATGTATTCAGTCAAGTCTTGAATCTGCAGGTCCTAGTTCTTAACTTTCGCTTGGTGGGCAAAGGCGTAAGTGTCCAATATGGTCCTCCAATTAGTGTGCTGAGCACTGATGTTGATTTGAGCCTTGGCCATATGGATCTCCTTCTCTAGGATTTGTTTGTACATCCCCACCTGATCACAGAAATGCTCCTTCAGCTTCTTGTGTCGTTTAGTCTCATTCTGCCACCTGCTTATCTCGATGGCTGATTTTTGGCAAATAGTGCGTACCTCCTCCAATGAGAGGGTTCGATTTTCTCGGGCTAAATGACTTATATCTTAGTTGACCCGAATGAACTGTTCTCGTAACTAATGAAAGTGTTCATTGAGAACATTCTTTTGTTTCTGCACAAAATTCAACAAAAGGTTATTTGCAACCAACTGCTTATTCTCTTCTTCTAAGGCCTTGAGTGCCTTAAGATGCACATGAGTTTGCACTTGTGCTGCAGAGGCATCCCAAGTGGCCGTCTCCTTTTCTTCTGCCACCTTCTTATTTTCTGCGATTAGCTTTGTTAATTGCTTGGTTTTGAAATTTTCCAACTGGTCTACAAGAACAAATTATAGAGGATCCCATTGTGCTGCTTGTAAGGCTACGAGCTGTTCTTGTAGTTTCTGCACTTCAGCTTCAGCATGCTTGGCCCTTACTTCAGATATGACCAGCTTCCCCTTTGTGGAAATGAGGTCTGATTGAATTTCCATTACATCCTGGGGGATGTCAAACAAGGATGTCAGAACTTGTCCTATTTGTAGCAATCAATTTAGTGCATCCTCATGTTCCGCAGGAGTCATTGAGGTTCCTGCAAGAGTTTGAGCATCTCATGCTCCTAAGAGATCTATCAGTGGCACAACAGGTACATTAAAGGATTCTTTGATATGGTTAGCGAATACTTCAGCAACTCTCACGGCATCCTGGTGTTGCATGACCACCACAGTGGCCCCTTCACCAGTCTCTAGCTGCACTTGAAAAGATGCCACGTTTCTTGATATCTATTGTGACCATCTGCTTTTCCCTCCTCCTATTTGAATTGATAATTCACCCCTTGTGCGATTTAATGAAATAGTAGGCTGGTCAGCATCATTAATGACATAGAAGAGGTTTGCATCATCACAACTTCCCCAACTAACCGTCTCAACAATGGTCCTAAGATGGCTCATCGACAGTCTGTAGTCTTGCGATGGCAGTGACTGATCCTGGCCTGTGCTGGGTCCTACTTCTTATTGTTGGCTAGGACCTGTGGCTGGAGGTTGACTGGGTCCTACATATTGAGTTGCAGGTGATCCAGTCATCTATTCTTCTTCTTCATCTGGTCTCAGCTCTTCGCCGATGCTCTTTTTTGGAGTTGGCACCTTTAATAACTCAGCATAAGAAGCATTCTGGGCCTTTCGGAGGACGTCATTTGTGTATCCCCGAATACCAGCCCATCGGCACAGTTTTCTGATAAGGGAGGGAAAAGGCAGTGCCATCTTCCCTGAATTCCATTCTTCAAATCGCCTTAGGATCTCATAGATGGGGAAGGTTAGCGTTAACCTTTCCCATCAACACTGCACATCCCCTAGCTGCATACGTCGATATTCTTTTCAAACCTTTTGTGGGGAAGAGGTGATAGGTTCCAATTTTGAAATAAACTCTCTCTTCCGTCGTCAATTCTCCAAAAGTTTTATCTCTACCATAAGCCTTCTCTAACCAATCCTTTCACACATTATGGTCCGATCGGGTAGATAACCAAGCAACATGGGGGCTTGAATTCGGAAGGTTTAACACTTCTGAAATTGCCTGCACAAAAAATTCTACTATCACACCACAAATGTTAACCGTGGTGCCTTGCTCCTTATTATGCCAGAACTGGTACGTTTCACCTAAGTACCAGGCATTGCATTCAGAGAGGACAGGCCATAAGGGAGATCCCTTGAGGTGATCCCTAACAGCCTTAGGAGTGAACTCTACAAAAGATTCAAAGTTTAGCTCCAAAATCATAGTAGTGAATGTGGACTTCTCATGGATAGCCTAAACACACTCCAGGGCCAACGTGAGTTGTTGTCCCGATTGAGGCGCCGCAATAGCTCCTCTTTTTGCCTGCCCGGACCGTCTGGTAAGAGGTTCTTCTTGATGGATGCTGAATGATTACACCTCTTGTTCTGCATGTTGTCTAGCAAGGACCTATCTTCCACCTCTCCGAGGTTGTTTCGCTCCACCTTGAACAGGAGCCTCTTGCTGTGCACGTTTCGGGGCCATCTGCAATCACACGGGCCAAACATTAGTAAGGTTGTTTTCAAAGTCAAGTTATACCTTACTACATGCCTTTAATTAAAGATCTTATGTTATCGTGTGATCATGCCCGAAAATTATAATGATGGGTCCTATGACTTTGGTGGATTTCATTTTAATCTCCCGGTGTACCTAAGGTCATATGATTTTTGGCACAATTTTTCTAAGTGTTAATGTTAATTACCCTAATTGATGTCCTTTGGGTGGTGATAAATTTCAAAAAAGTTGGACACTTTTCGGTAGGTGTCTCTCCACCATGACTAAACTGAACACTCTAGGTTCAAGCAGGTTTAAACGGAATTAAAATCGGAGCACCAGTGAGTGAGATATGAGTGACAAAGCAAGGGTCACACAATCATAAGTCGCAGAGAAAAATTTCAAAAATTCCCCCCACGTAAATGGCAAAATGATGCTAAGTGTTGCGGCAGGGGTATCCTATTTATAGGGAAATAGGATGTGATATCATGTATGGTACATCGTGTACACGATATTGCGACGCGATATCTCGTCCCTAGTGATGTGAGACACATGAAAAATACCGAATTTTTAATGATTTTCTTGAAATTAATGGTGTAAATTGAGGACATTGTCAAGTATTAAGATATCCTAGGGTAATTTCATTATTTCGAGAGGCACTCATAATGATAATGATGTGAATTTAGCAATTAAAAATTTGGTGGTTACGAAGAAAAGGGAATGTAATGGTACATTGGAACGTAGGAATTATACAGGGATAATGGTAGGGAAAGAAAATTATGAAAAATTAAGCTGAGGGTAAGAAATTGTGTGTTTGAACTAGAGAATTAGTGAAGATTACGAAAAATTACACAAGTGGGTCCTCCCCAAAGTAGATTTCAACCTATTATGCCCTTGTGTAACCACACTTAAAGTGTCCATGGGCACTAGAAGGGTTAAATGTAATACGCACTAACTCCACAAAACACACACATGTAAATATCACTGGAATGGGATAAAAATTCTATGCTACATGAGACATAAGCCAAAATTACACAAATAGTGAGATGAGGTGAAGTATAGAAAGGGATCGTAGAGATTGGGACATGAGGTAACTGACCCAGGGCACAACTAATCCTTCGTGGAAAGCATGATTAAGGTGTCATTGCCCCATCGTTCCAAAATCAGGACCAAGTCCATTCCTCTAATCAGTGACATCGCATCGTTTCATCCCATGATGAACAACTATGAGAGTACCATAACAACAAGGTATATGATCCTTGGCGTTTAGCACAAGGGAGGAGTGATTTTTGTTTTATGGAACTTTGTTGTTCTTTTTCTCTTTCTTTTCTTTTTTTGAACTTTACTGAATCCAGAGAAGCCACCAACCTTCAGGCATGGGTGCATGTCTTTCCAGTGGGACCCCCTAGAACAACATTAATTTTTGAGTGCCCTTTTGATTACTCTTACTTCCATTTTCATTAGATCTACAAGGATCTTTAGTACAACCACGTTGCATGATAACTCCCACAGAGGTCACCAAAGAGAATCCAAAAATCCCCTTGATGTCACACCCTAATCATTCCCTCTTGGTCCATCCTTTTTCATTCTGGGTACAATAAACACAAAATTAATTTTAAGTTTTAAAAATGTCAAGAATAGCACTATACCCTTGAACAGAACCTCTTATTTGGAGAGTGGATGAGTGGGTGCAATGGGCTCACTGTTCCAAATAATTGATTACTCATGACTTAATAACATAAAACACACCTCAACCAACGATCCACATGAGTGTTTTATTCATAGATTAGATTACTTACAAAAAATGTAAAAAGAAAAAAACACAAAAACACAAAAAGATAAAACAAAAAGTTGAAAAATGAAAAACTGGAAAACAAAAAGTTATAAAATTAAAGAAAATAAAAATGGTTATTAATCCTGCTTGTTATTGAAATGGGGGATATCCCCCATAACTAATCGATTGAGTATGGTAAGGATTAATAAATGAAAGATAAGGGTCCTTGCATGTTGGAAGTATTGGAATCGGTCTATACTTATCCCTTCGGGGTTCACACACTTGATTGTAATAAGCATAGTGGGGCACTTCATACGATGTAGTTCCCGGATAACGAGTTAACCCACTATGATGTTGGTGACCGTTAGATGGTATGCAAGGATTAGGATGATGTCTCCCATAGTTGTGTTCATTGGGCCGTATAGTTATTGGAGTGTAAGTTGGTGGCCATGATGAAGTTACATGAGGCGTTGGGTTTGAAGATAAGGGTGCACCACATTGTTGGACTTGTGCTAGGTTGGAAGGTGCAGTGGCCTCAGAGTTGTGTTGTCCCTTCCTACAACCATGTTTAAAGAAAGGACGTCTTTGATGTTGCTGAGGTTTCTCACTGTTGTTAATAGAAGTAGCACAAGTGTTGTTCGTGGGTTGCGGTGGTGTAGGTACATAAGGGGCAGTTGGTGGCAATGTATAAGGAGGGAAAGGATGAGAATGCTGAAAGTTAGGAGGAGGATAAGGTGCACAAGGTGGTGGTTGTGTTGGAGGCATGGGTTGATAGTATTGTGGAGAATGGTATTGTGGTGAGATAGAGTATGTTGGCTCAGTTGAAGAAACAAGGTGTTGAACGTGATAAGCATTTAGATTCGGATAATATGAAGGGTGCCTCCAGTCTAAGGGTGGATTCCCCCACGACTGGGATTGTTGCCACTATG
>MNCI01004881.1:116625-146158 GCA_015680685.1 Gnetum montanum | reverse complement strand
ATTGTTGTATTGGCAAAGATGATGTTTCCACCTTAAGATTTGTTGATCTCTCCTTTTCATGACCATGGACCTTTGTTAAGTTGAAATTTTGGTCCCATTGATGTTTTTCAACACTCTCCCATCTAGCTAATTCTCCTTCTTTTGCTACCTGCTTAATAAGCTCTTGGATTTGATGGGTTTGGAGTTTGTATAATTGACCTTGGGCATACGTTCCTAAGGTCTCTCTTTTTTCATTACGTAGCCCATCGATAATATGGTACATTAGCCTTTCCTTGAAAAACCCATAGCCTGGAAAGTTGTTTAACAATGCATAATATCTTTCTAAGGCCATGTCCAAGGGTTCATGTTTTGCTTGTTTCCATTCTTGGATTTGTTTCCTCAAGGCTGACACTCTTGCGTAGGTTTGATATTTTTCGTTAAACACCTCTACCATTGTTGACCAGTGTCGTATCGAATTTGGTTTTAATGATCTATACCATACTTTAGCTTGGTCAACGAATGACATGGGAAAGAGCTTAAGTTTTTGCCACCCGTTATCAATGTTATTTTTATGTGCAGGCATCGTAGAAGGCTAGTAAATGTTGATGCGGGTCTAAGTCATAGCCTCCTGAAAATTTGGGAAAGTTATTTAAATCGAGCCTGGGTAGACGGCTCTCTTTACGATGCCTACATGAGATTTGAACAACCTCTTGTATTTGCGTTAAGCTTGTAGTGGCTAGTGGGGGTTCATCGTCATCTTGTAAGTTATGCTTTCATGCGTTGTGATGACGTTGTTTTTGTTCATGCTTATAGGAAACTCCCACTTCAAGTTGTATACTTCAATCTTCATCATCATATTGTTCGTTGGTTCTCCAATGAACTTCTCACTAAGTGTGGCATTATTATTGTCTTGTAGGAGAGGCATTGTTGTGTGTGAATTTATGTGACTTTTTATAATTACTTCTTTTTAAGAGATATATCGTTAAGTTCTTTACAGCGACCTTGTATGATATAACTAATCTAGATAACTAGCACCGTCCCCGGCAACGATGCCAATGATGAGTGGCGAGGTACCCCTACACTCAACCATACGAAACGAGCATAGCACGCGCGATCCGGTCAAACTCCGCAGACGGACTAGTTGTGACACCTAGACAGTTATCCTTAGGTCGCAATTCACTGTCTTCCCACCTGGACTAGTATTATATTTGTCACGTATGGTTTAGTCCAGAGTGAAGTGTATGATGTGTTCTGACCTAATGCTACTCCTGAAGGAAGTGGAAAATAATATTAACTAAGCTAAGCTAGGAGGAAAAGGGTAAAGAAAATCTAATCTAGCCTAAGTGCGACGAGCAACCAATTCCTTGATCAACCATACACATCTTGGACCTTGTGCACGACTACCATTGGGATTACCAAGCGTAGATCCTAGGTACGCCACTGGGCTACCAAATAGTCACACTTAAAGGCTCATAATTAAGTTGTACTCGTTTCGCGTTGCGATGAGTAGCCGATTCCTTGACTAACCGTACACATCCTTAGATGCTCGTAATCAAGTCGTACTCATACTGCATTTTAGGAGTTTAAGGGTGAGAGAGAAAGCAGTAAATAACAATTAAATAGACAAATAAATAAATAACAAAGTGATTGCTGCAATGATGAAGTAATCTCGATTTTTATTGCGGGTCATGTGCGTGCCCAAGTACGTCACACTCAAATAAGACACCGTACAATTACATTCACCACACTGCGGGTAGACACGGGAAAAATAATCTATCTCTGGAGTGGTTAAACTGCCAGAGCTTCGCTACTTCTATTCTATCTATGCTAAACAAGGGAGAGCTGCATCTTATTTATAGATATGGTGGCGGACTGCGATATCGCGTACGCGATATCGTAGGGAAGATGCGATATCGCGAGGGATGCGATATCGCATACGGGATATCATGGCCTATGCGAATCGCATCTCATCACCTATAGATCGAGGACGTAAAAGAGTACATGGAGTTAGCTAATCTCTGTTATGCTAACTTGGCCATGTTAATAGCAGGGATGCCTAGAAATGAGCTAGAATAGCAAGTAGTAGCCACATATGCACAGTATGATAAAGAGTTTGTGAATCATAAAGATGCCTTGCAAAAAATCCAAGTGGAAAACTCTAAATTGGAAGCAGTAAATCAAATGTTTCTACAACTGCCATGTCCATGGGACATGCCAATTTCATCAAACATTGGTTCATTAGCATGGTCAGTTCATGATCCCAAAATGGAAAAAGAAAAGCTTCAAGCGCTCCTGAATTAATACAAATTCTAGAAGCTTGAAGATACGGGGAAGCAACCAATGGAAGAGCCACATTACCACCTAGAACAACATAAGGCTACATCCAGCTTCGCTAGATTTTGTTTTGTTGTTTTATAAACTTGTCATGATTTGTATCATTGTTGTAAACTCCACTATGGCATTAGAGAGTCATGTATACAGTGGTCAATGTCATATGAATCTCCTAATTTTGTAAGGAACTTTATCCTCATTTTGTTTTAACTCGAGGATAAGTTTTCAATTAATCGTGGGGGGATGATAAATCCAAATTTTGATTGGCTACGATATTGGGTATCAAGGTACAAGCTACGATGTCAGATATCTAATATTGTGGACATGTGTAAGCCTATAAATACAACACTTAGGCACACAATCCATATATAGTTTCATTTCACACTTAGCCTATCAACTTGTTTTCTTGATTTTAGCACTTAGCACTTAGGAGTGTATGCCCCCAATGTGATGTTTAGTAATTGAACAAAGTCTTTATTCAAGTGGAATTTACTTGAACATGTTTCATGCACAGAATAAAGATTATTACTTTTTGTCATTGCAGCATCACTTAGTTTTTACTGTTTACACTTAGAATAATTTTCCTACTTTGACTTAGATTAATGTTTACTGTTTTCTCTAGTTATTGATTTACTTTCTATGCACTTTATCATTACTGTTGTTAAGTGGAATGAGTACAATTGATCTCGAGCACTTAAGTGTAGCTAGTTGGTAACCCAGTAGTGATATCACTTAGTACACCTAGTAATGAGGTACTTGGTAATCCCAAGAGTAGTTGCATAAAGTCTAAGGTGTGAACACGGAAGGTCAAGATCAGATGCTCATCACATAGGCTAGATTTGATTTGTTTACTGTCACTTAGATTTAGAAACTATTCCACTTACTTTATGTTTACTAGGAGCAATATGGCCCATACAACATCAATATCATACACCTCAGTGTGAGTTAAACTATATGCATCGATTTTGCTAGCTCATGTGGGAAGACAATGATAACGAACTCTAACAAATTACTAACGTGGTTACATTACCTTGTCCATGGAATTTGACTAGGCTACATATGAACACTCATATCTTGTATGGTTGGGTGTTGGCCTACTCTATTGGCCTACTCCACCACTCTTGGGTGTTGGCCTACTCCACCACTCTTCAAGGGAAAATTTGTGTGATAGCAAATATGTTGATCAGATTCCCTATTCTCTATAACTTAGAAAAGTACAAGCTTCCCGATTTTGTTTACAAGTTCTGCAGTAACTGTGCATCGCACACAACCACACAATGTGCGTGTGGCATCGGCCATGACATAAGCAGATAGAAAACGATGTCAACCTTACATTCTGGCGGCCATAATTCGCGGACTTACGATACATCATCTAAATACGTTTGTCAAAGAGAAAGCCAAAGGCTTGCTTGGAGCGTCCAACATTGATAGGGCGGTAACAGCTGACAAGTCTCCAATCAGCGCAGTGCCTTAATCTCGCCTGACACTGAAATGGAATCCGCGTTTTCATAGGTTGTTGAATCTGCCGCTGGTTTTTCATACTTCATGAGGAACATTTATATTATATATATATATATATGTGCGCACGCCAAAATGCAATATGATACAACATCCAGCGAAGCAACATGGAATTCATCTATGACAACGGTTTTCAACCTTGTCCAAAAGTTTGACAGAAATTCATGCCATTTAGCCAATAACACTCCCTCCGACAATTATGCCTACAACTTGTAGAAAAACCTGGCTTTGACCATGTTCAAGCTTAGATTCCATATACTGCAACAAGATTCCAAGGTACAACACAAGATTCCAAAATACAACGGATGATTGAACAGGTAGAAGACTGGAAGAGCATTAGTTCTCTTCACAGCTGGAGTTTAGCAGCAGCATCTGTTCTTGATAGGAATGTCATGCACAAAGGAGGGTTCTTTTTTAGCAGTGCAAGAATTGCAGAAGGAAGAGTCCAGAGTCCATCCCCACAGATCAAACCCGAGGCCACAGCAGGAACCAGAAGATCTGCTTTGGGTTTGTTCAGTTTTGTCCACACAAACACAATCACAGTGCCCACAAACATGTCAATGGCAAAATATGGACCAACGTAAAAGGGAATGGCCATTGCCATGGGAATGGGTATGAAAGCAGACACTTTCTTGGGTACAAAATCTTTTATAAGATTTGTGATCATTGCAAAGGCAAAGAAACCATAGCAAAGCTGAAGACAGTGCTTGGGCAGAGCAGAGAACCCATCAATTCCAAGCAGAGCCATTTGTCTGAAAATGGCTGCATATGGTGCTGGGTATTCCTTGGAAACTCCAATGTCAAATGCTTTCCAAAACATCCAGAAGGTCAAGGGGGCTAGAATGCAGCCCATTGCGGTACCAATAATTTGGCTGGCGAACATGGATCTGGGTGAGGCCATTGTCAAATACCCAGTTTTGAAATCCTGCATCAGGTCTGATGCAGTGCTCACAATTACCATCATGACACCCATTAATGCCAATCCTGCAATAACACCCCCATCACTCCCTGCCCATGCTGCAAATATGAAAAGCCCTAGCTTCCCATAGTTTGATGGCAAGCTCCAATCTGTCAAACCACACCCATATGAATTGCAAAACCCTAGAATCGGTGCCACTACATACGCTGAAAGGACATAGTACCACTTTACTTGGTGAAATATCTTGGGCATTACCCCTGTTGATATGGCAGCCAGTGCTACATATGCTGTTGCAGCGACATGAAATGGTATGCTGCCTTTCATGAAGATCTCATTACGCTTCCTTTCAACCAGTGATTGCTGAGATTCATCAGGAGCTGACAGAAAATGAAGGTATGAAAAAAGATTTTAGAAGCCAGCATGAGTAGTGAAATTATGGTAACTTTGTGACAATCTTGGTTTAAGTAGTGTCCACAATGATGTACCGGATAGATACAATTTGACAAAACAATTTTCAGGATATCAAAAAGTAGAATTGTGCCTCAAACCTGGATTGTTGATGTCGGAATTTGCCGAAGGGAGTTGCCCTCTCCTCTTATGTTGTTGATACAGGGTAAATATTGTCAGAGTCAATATCTTGACGAAGTTGTAAATCCCATCTCCTAAAATAATGGCCATTGCAATAAAGATCTGCGACAGGAACAAAATGATGGTTACTATCTTGATCATTATCATTGTAGCCTTGTGCCTAACACTATGGGTAAGCTGGACCATCAAGAACTGGACGAGTTTTATTTAGCAATTGACATCTATGAATAACTAAAGCTTCATGATTTTGTAATTTTTCAAATCTACTACCAACTTCCTTCCATTTAAATAAAAAACCTTATGGAGAGATTACTTAAACATGCTTTACCTTGTAACCATAAAGACCTTTTAGATCGTTTGAAGACAACCCTGCTGGAAACCAATCGCCTTCTCTATTTTTTATTAGCGGCCACATTAAGCCCCATGACACAATTCCACCAAACAACATAGATATATTCACCAGATGAGGACATATCATGCCAGCCCCCACATAAGTTGTGCTGAAGTCTGTGTAGAACCTGAAACGATGCACAGGTATCATCAGAAGAATGATACGATTATGGCCTTGGCGTTTGTAGAACGAAATGCAGAAACATATAAGTCAATTAATGGACACAAACAAATACCCACTTGTTATCAAAGGCTTTAAGACCAAAAATCGGAAAATGGTCGAATCCACAATCACCGTTTCCACTGAAAAACCATTTGAAGAAGCTCCAAAGAAAGCTGATGATAAAATATTTTGCAAGACACAATACCTGCATCCTGGGAGAATCCCAATGCCACATACCCAACATATTTTAAGAATCCATATGACAGTAAAAAATCATTTCTATGCACGAAAAGTAACACTTTTTTGAAGATTCAGGACAGGGCTGCTGAATCAAATGTTGCCAGTGTTCTTTGACTAATTAGAAAATGCATATTCGGTAATTTTCCCCGCAGTTTTTTAAAAGGACTTACTTGGCCTTTGCTTGGCCCTGAGGTGTATGAAAGCTGTTAATCAGAACTGCAGTGGCTGTTCCGCTTGGGTATGTAAGCCTGTAGTCAATGATCATAATCTGCATTGCAAGTGACGAAAGAAAATGTAAATATTGCTTATTCCCAAATGCCATGATTATGTTCTTGTCAAGTAACAAAACTTGGGGAAAAAATAAGAAAGAAAACCAAAGCAAAATATTTGATTTCATTTAGCTCAATAGTGGCAGCTAGAAACCCGCACAGGTCACATTACCATACTGGTTCGAATTTTCTGCGCAGTCAGCTCTGCTGAGGAATCCAGAGAAGATTAAAAAAAAAAACCAGTACGGTTTCATACAGTGATAACAAGAAATTTTCAGAACACTTGGTACTGCAACTTGCAATTAGATGTAACTTGAGCTACCTTTCGCAAAGGAACCACAGCACAAAGTCCCAAAAAGCTGACAGCGAAAATGAAGGCAAAAATCCATCCAAGGTGGGGAGTTTTCACAGCAGAGGCATCATTTCCACGCACACTAGGCCCTGTTTTTTGCCTAGTTGCTTCATCCATAGCCACAATATAACTTCCAAACCCTCCTGGAAAACACCCACCACCAGATTCAGCAAAATTTCTCAAAAAAATAGACCCAATACATACAAATCTCAGTTTCAGTTTCACAAAATCTTTCATACTTACCACTGAAGGCAATTCCATAGCAGGCAACAACACAGGTCTGGATGACCGTGTTCTCCTGCCTGGTAAAGGGCTTCTTCAGCAACCCAAACTTGGCAAGAAACCTGGTCCATGTCTTGATCATGAAGAAACCCACAAGCCCAGCTGCAACATTCAGGGAAGGAATAACTCCGACTGTCAGAGTCAGCTTGTGGGTGATGATGCAGAACAGTCCTCCCAGAACAACACTTGCAGCAATTCCTCTGAGAGTGATCTGCTCCCACCATGGAGGCACGTTTTGATAGAAAAACACATCCTCTGCATCTTCTGCTGCTGGAACTGCTTCCTCGCTCTCTCTCTCATCATGCAAATCCTCTGCTACGTTCTCCCTTTCTCGGTGAACATTCCTTTTGGGTTTTCTGTCCCTGTTGTTTTCTGGTTCCACAGTTCCAGACATCCTTTCTAACTTCTCTTAAGCAGGATCTCTGAAAACCACAGAATTATATCGCCTGATCAAGCTACGGAATATAAAATTCAGAGAAGAACAGGGCAGTGATCTCTGAATAAGTGGCCTTTTTGCTTAAAAACATAAACTAATCCCCAACTGATATTTATTGCTCTAAAAAACCTGGCAGGCAGCCAGACGCCAGTTTATTGGCTTTCTTGTAATTACAGATTGATGCACACTGTATTCTTCCACATGGAATCAAAAAACCATTTCTGCATTGTGTTCGTCCCCGACTCTCGGAGTTGTCTTTTTTGTGTGAAATGGTTCATGGTTTTTGTTGCAGCTGCAGCATGCAGTCAATTTAATCGGCATACTACGACAGCGGTATGCAACCAATGCAAGCATGACCACGTTTTCACAGCTCTGCTACGTGCTCTGGTCCCTCCTCGTGGTTGACTAATGACTAATGATTTGGCCTTCTTCATGATGCCGGAATATCACACGCTTCCGGGCGGATACTGAAAACACAGATTCACACATTGATACTGCGAATCTGAAATTGAAATTTTAGTACGTTGTAAAGTTTACATCTACTCAAACAATAGAAATGTCCGTACTGTAGGTGTGAAAAACATAATTAAAAAAACGTTACCAGCATAGTCTTGAGGAGGGAAAAGCAAAAAGCACTAAACAAAGATATTTCACTGAGGAAAGACTCAGTAAAGGCTGCGTACTCTTGCTGTAGTTAATTGCTGACACTGTAAAACATCAATAACCACCTTCACAACTAAGCCCATGAAAAACATAGATGAAGTTTCTCGCAGTCGAGCTTTTAAAACATTGCAAATAAGGATGATGTTTGCTTGAGTCCTATAACCATCCGTTTGTAGACATATCATGATAATATGAAAGGTCAAAATTTCAGTATCTAAATGACGAACAAGACTTTAGGGTTTCAAAATTTTGGTTCTTTATGGTTGTTAAAACAGCATTTTTACAAATATGGATTATTGTTTATACCGACACCTTACGTCTTTGACTTCACAAAAAATATTGGAAAACGTTGTAACCGTACCATTCTGGTTAAATGTAGATGGGAACGTTTGATGCGACCCTTTGTCGAGTTAGAGGATTCTTTTCACAGGCAAAAAATCTTATGCAACTTTTCAAACCAGAAATTTCTGCAGAAAGCTTTACTCATGGCATGCCAAACTTCTGGGATAAGCAAAGGAGAGTCCTTAAAAAAGGTGCTTTTCATGGACTAATGCGGTAAATCTGCCGGATCCATCCAAATTTTATTTAGGGTTGGAGAAAGCTACTTATACCTAACATTTTAGAGTATGAAGAATTAAAAAACAAAATTGGATCCTCTTTAATGCAACATTAAGGCTTACTAAGATTGTTATAAATATAGAATGCGATGGGCATCACAATAGAGCATGTATTATTGCTATCATTTACTAGCTTTTATATATATATGAATTGGCCAAGATGATCTTATAAATGAATATTGTCTTACAAGCTCGATTGCTAGATGAGGAAACAAAATTGATAAAAGCGAAAGATGATAGAGTTTGAGAATAGTGTCGGTTGGTTCTCCTCTTGTGACTCATCAATTCACCTCCCTTAGATTTAGTGGAGGACTTAGGCCTTGAATTCCTCCTTAAGTTTGGAGGCTTGCGTATTTCTTCCAAGGTTCTCTACAAGAGTTAACTGCAACTTTGTGCTAATAGAATCTTCGACATGTATCACTGGTGTCTTGGAGTGAGATCCATAAGTCTGATAGAACTTTTCAGCTTGAAATGAAGCATCTTTTATTTCTTCTAAGACAACTATCTAGGGTGCTTTTTTTTCCTTGTCATCTTCATGCCTCGCCTCCATGATGGCATCCCTTCGGACCTGAGCCTTTGTTGGTTGGTATGGCCTTGTCACGTCCTTCGTGATTCGATATCCTTCTTCTACATGACTTGGGTTGACCTTCATGAGGATTGCTTAAATCATTAGCAGTGTTGAATGTTCAAGTGGCAAAACTATATTTCCCTACAGATCTCTCCATCTAAGTTGTTCCTTGTAGTGAAAAATGAATGTGAAATTAGGATTATATGGATCAGTATGAGTGTATGAAATTCTAGTTTGCATTAGTGCCTCCAATCTTCTTCATTATATTCCCTATCATGACTTTCATTAAGATTGACAATAGGTGAAGAAGAAGTGTGCGGTTCTCCTAAAGATTCACATCTCATCTACATGGCGCTTACTAATGAACCTTCGTCACATATGGCTAAACAACATACACAGAAACATCCTTTCTTGGACGGTTCCCATGCATAAACACAACACTTGTTGATGAGCGGTGAGGTACCCCTACACCCAACCATATGAATCATAGGTGTTCACGTGCGATCCAATTGAATTCTGCAAACTTTAATTACCAAGTACGCTAAGGCTATATGGTGAGTTTGTGTTGTCCGTTTGTTGTCTTCCCAGTCTCACTTGTGAAATGCAAGTGTATGGTTAAGTGTGACTGAGGCATAAGATTTCTATTATTTTGTGTTTTATGAATTGATCGTCTAAAACAAGAACAAAAGTGAGAGTAATTAAGTGCTAAGTGAACTATTGTCTAATCTAGCCTAACACAAGTAACCATCCCCACTTCTTGGACACATCCTAAACCTCATGTAAACACTGTTGAGTTGTCAAACACTAACTGTTTCTAAGCTACCAAGTGTCACACGTATGTTCGAAGGGGTCTTGCTTGTGTATTTTAATCAATTGCTTAATTAATCAAAATTAATTATTGAATGAATAACATTAATGTAAATTGCATCAGATCACGATATGTAAAAGCATAAAGAAAGAAAGTCTCAAATGGTGCAAGGATGAATCAAAAAGTTTGTCTTTATTGCCAATTGATGAGTGGCGAGGTACCCCTACACTCAACCATACGAATATGAGCGTTTTCACGCGCGATCCGGTTGAACTTCGCAGACGAACTAGTTGTGGCACCTAGATAGTTAGCCCTAGGTCGCAGTTCACTATCTTCCCACCTGGACTAGTATTATATTTGTCACGTATAGTTTAGTCCAGAGTGAGGTGTATGATGGGTTTCCTAATCTAATGCTACTCCTGAAGGCAATGGAAAGAGAGTAATATTAACTAATCTAGGAGAAAGGGTAAGAGAATCTAATCTAGCCTAAGTGCGATGAGCATCCGTTCCTTGACTATACATACACATCTTGGACTTCATGCATGACTACCACTGGGATTACCAAGCACAAATCCTAGGTATGCTACTGGGTTACCAAGTAGTCACACTTAAATGCTCGTAATCAAGTCGTACTCATTCTGCGTTTCTAGGAGTTTAAGGATGAGAGAGAGTATTAACTAGGAAAGTAGTAAATAACAATTAAATAAATAAATAACAAAGTGAATGCTGCAATGATGAAGTAATCTTGATCTTTATTGTTGGTCATGTGCATGTCCAAGTACGTCACACTCAAATAAAGGATGCCATACAATTACATTCACCACACTGCGGGCAGACATTGGAAAATAATCTATCTTTGGAGGGATCAAACTGCTAGATTTTCACTACAATCTAACCTAATGATGTCAAACAAGGGAGAGCCATCTCTTATTTATAGACATGGCGATGGACTGCGGTATCGCGGACGCAATATCGTAGGGGAAGATGTCATATCGCGTCCCATCATACCCCCACAACTGAATAAAAACTCGTCCTCGAGTTATAGTGATTACACAATGGATAGGTATTGGATTATTAGATGGAAACATGGGATGATGCCGTAGTGTGGGAAGAAAACAAAACAAAGACATAAAACATAGAATATACTACAACTACAAAAATTTGGAACTCATGTAGTTCCTGGTGGCGGTGGCTCCTCCATTGGTGCCTTCCCTTTGTCTTGTGCTCCAGGTTTTGAGGCTTGATGGCACTGAAGTATGCCCTGGAGCTTCTCCTCTTCAGTCCAAGGGTCTTGTGCCATCCATGCTAATGTTCCAATGTTTGACAGAGTTGGCACCTTCCATGGATAGGGTAGTTGCGGGAACATTTGGTTGGCCTTGACATACCAAGCCGTGAACACCCGTCGTTCCTCCTCATAGGCTTTGGCTTTGTTTTTGTATTTGTGAAGGTATGCTAGCCGTCGAGCCAAGTCGGTTGTGACATTTTTCTGTCCCTAGTAGCTAGCTTTTACCACCTCAAGTTCAGAATTTGCAACATCCAGTTTTTCTAACAGCTTCTTCAATTCTGCAAATTCTACTTTGTATTTGATGTGGATGGTTGCTACCTGCTGCTCGAGCTCTAACCTTGGGCGCCCTACTGTCAACATGGCAAGATTGGCATATCTTAGATTTGCCAACTCCATGTACTCTATCAAGTCCTAAATTTGCAGGTCCCGGTTCTTAACTTCCGCTTGGTGGGCGAAGGCATATGTGTCCAATATGGCCTACCAATTAATGTGTTGAGCACTGACAATGTTGATTTGGGCCTTGGCCATATGGATCTCCTTTTCAAGGATCTATTTGTACATCCCCACTTGATCCCGGAAGTGCTCCTTCAAATTTTCATGTTGTTTATCCTCATTTTGCCATGTGCTTATCTCAATTGCTAACTTTTGACGAATGGCGCGTACCTCCTCCATTGAGAGGGTTTGATTTTCTCTAGCTAAATGGCTCACATCTCGGTTGATCTGGATGAATTGTTCTTGTAATTGATGAAAGTGTTCATCGAGAACATTCTTTTGCTTTTCTATAGTGGTCAACCGAAGATTGTCTGCAACCAGTTGTGTATTTTCTTCTTGTAAGGCCTTGAGTGCCTTAAGATGTGCATGAGTTTGCGCTTGTGCTACGAAGGAATCCCAAACAACCTTCTCCTTTTCATCCACCACCTTTTTATTCTCTGTGATTAATTTTGTTAGCTGTTTGATTCTAAAATTTTCTAGCTGGTTTGTGAGAACAAATTGCAGAGGGTCCCGCTGTGCTGCTTGTAAGGCCATGAGCTACTCTTGTAGTTTCTGCACTTCAGCTTCAGCATGCTCTGCCCTTACCTCTGTTAAGACCAGCTTCCCCTTTATGGAAATGAGGTCTGACTGAATTGTTGTTACATCCTGAGGGATGTCAAACAGAGACGTCATTACTTGCCCTATTTGAAGCAATCTATCAAGCGCATCCTCATGTTCCGCAGGAGTCATTAAAGTTCCGGCCAAAGTTTGAGCATCCCGTGCTCTTAAGAGATCTGCTGGTGGCACAACAGGTACATTGAAGAATTCTTTGATATGGTTTGTGACCACATCTGCAGCTTCCACGACATTCTGGTATTGCATAACTACCATTGTGGCCCCTTCACCAATCTCTAACTGTACCTGGAAAGATGCCATGTTTCCTGAGATTTGTTGTGACCATCTACTGTTCCCTCCTCCTGTTTGAATGGAGACTTCCCCCCTTGTGCAATCTAACGAAATATTAGGCTACTTGGCATCATCGATGACGCGGAAGAAGTTTGCATCATCACGACTTCCCCAACTGATCGTCTCAGCATTGACCCTAAGATGGCTCATCGATGGCCTGTAGTCTTGTGCTGGCGGCTGTTGATCTTGGCCTATGCTAGGACCTGCTTCTTGTTGTTGGCTAGGACCCATGGCTGGAGGTTGACTGGGTCTAGCCATTTGTTCTTCTTCGTGTTCCGGTCCCAGATCTTCGCCAGTGCTTTTTCTTGGAGCTTGCGCCTTTAGCAATTCAGCATATGAAGCAGTCTGGGCCTTTCATAGGATGTCATTGGGATACCCCCAAATACCAGCATGTTACCAAAGCTTTCTGATGAGACAAGGAAAAGGTAATGCCATCTTCCCTATCTTTTGTTCTTCAAACCACCTCAGGATCTCTGTCAAATATAGATGGGGTAGGTTAGCGTTAACCTTTCCCATCAGCACTGCACATCCCCTAGCCGCATACATCGATATTCTTTTTAGGCCCTTTGTGGGGAAGAGGTGATATGTTCCAATTTTGAAGTAAACCCTCTCTTCCATCATCAATTCACGAAATGCTTTATCTCTGTCATAAGCCTTCTCCAACCAATCCTTTCGCACATCGGGGTCTGAACGGGTAGATAACCGAGCAACCTGGGGCCCTATATTTGGAAGGTTTAACACTTCTGAAATGGCTTGTGCAGAGAAGTCAAATGTCACACCATAAATATTAACAGTGGTGCCTTGCTCCCTATTGTGCCAAAATTGGTATGTCTCTCTTAGATACTAGGCATCGCTTTTAGAGAGGATAGGCCATAAGGGAGACCTTTGGAGGTGATCCCTAATGGCCTTAGGAGTGAACTCTGCAAATGATTCAAAATTCAACTCCACAATCACCGCAGTGAATGTGAACTTCTCATGGATAGCCTGAACACAATCTTGAGGTAACGTGAGTTGTTGTTGTCCCGATTTAGGTGCAATAGCAGCTCCTCCTTCTGCCTGCCCGGACCGTCCGGTAGGAGGTTCATCTTGATGAATGCTGAATGATTGCTCCTCCTGTTCTGCATGTTGTTCGGCGGGTCTTTGTCTTCCACCTCTCTGAGCTCATTTTCTTCCACCTTGGGTAGGACCTTCCTGTTGTCCACATTTCGGGGCCATCTACAATCACACGGCCAAGCATTAGTAAGGTTGTTTTAAAAGTTAAGTTATACCTTACTACTTGCCTTAATTAAAGATCTTATGTTATAATGCGCGATCATGCCTGAAAGTTTGTAATAATGAGTCTTGTGACTTAGGTGGATTCCATTTTAGTTTCCCAGTATACCTAAGGGTTAAATGATTTTTAGGCACAATTATTCTAAGTGTTATAGTTAATTACCCTAATTGATGTCCTTTGGGCGATGATAAATTTCAAAAAAGTTAGGCACTTTTCGACAAGTGTCCCTCCCCCACGACTAAGCTGAACACTCCAAGTTCACGTAGGTTCAAACAGAATTAAAATCGGAGTAGCAGCGAGCGAGATATGAGAAAAAAAGAAAGGGTCACTCAATCATAAGTGGCAGAGAAAAATTTCAAAAATGGCCCCCGTGTGAATGACAAAATGATGCTAAGTGTTGCTGGGGGGAGTGACCTATTTATAGGCGGCGAGGACACGATATTGCGTACGCGATATCTTGTCCCTAGTGATGTGAGACACCATGAAAATACTGACTTTTGAAATGATTTTCTTGAAATTAACGTTGGAAATTGAGGACATTGGCTCTCATTAAGGAGTTCTAGGGTAATTTCATGAATTCAAGAGGCACCATTAATGATGACAATGTGGATTTTAGCAATAAAAACTTAGGTGGTAAGAAAAAGGGTATGTAATGGTACATTGGAACGTTGAAATTTAGAGGGATAATAGTAGGGAAAGAATGTTATGAAAATAAGCTGAGGGTAAGAAATGGTGTGTGAGAGCTATGTCATAAGTGAGAATTACAAAAGATTACACAAGTGGGTCCTCCCCAAAGCAAGTTTCAACCTATATTTCCCTTGTGTAGCCACACTTAAGTGTCTGTCGGCACTAGAAGGGTTAAATGCAATCAACACTAACTCCACAAAACACACACATGTAAATAATGAGATGAAAATTCTATGCTACATGGGACACGAGCAACAATTACATGAACAGTGAGATGAGACGAACTATAGAAAGGGATCGTAGAGATTGGGACATGAGGTAATTGACCCAAGGCATAGTGAATCCTACGTGTAAAGCATGATTAATGTGTCATTAACCCATTGTTCCAAGATCAGCACCAAGTCCATTCCTCTAATCAGTGACATCGCATTGTTTCATCCTATGATGAGAAACTATGAGAGTACCATAACAATAAGGCATACGATCACTTGGCATTTTGTTCAAGGGAGGAGTGATTTTTTGTTTTTTTTGTGGCACTTTTCTTTTTGATTTTCTTTTTTCTTGTTTTTCTTATTTTTTTTCACTTTACTGAATCCAAAGAAGCCGCCAACCTTTAGGCATGGGTGCATGTCTTTCTAGTGGGACCCCCTAGAACAGTGTTTGATTAAGTATAGTGGTGAGTATTCTCGCCTATCATGCTGGTGACCCGAGTTCGATCCCTGACAACGGCACCAATGATGAGTGGCGAGGTACCCCTACACTCAACCATACGAATACAAGCATTTTCACACACGATCCAGTCGAACTCCACAGACGGACTAGTTATGACACCTAGACAGTTAGCCTTAGGTCGTAGTTCACTGTCTTCCCACCTAGACTAGTATTATATTTGTCACGTATGGTTTAGTCCAGAGTGAGGTGTATGATGGGTTTCCTAATCTAATGCTACTCCTGAAGGCAATGGAAAGAGAGTAATATTAACTAATCTAGGAGAAAGGGTAAGAGAATCTAATCTAGCCTAAGTGCGATGAGCATTCGTTTCTTGACTATTCATACACATCTTGGACTTCATGCATGACTACCACTGGGATTACCAAGCACAGATCCTAGGTACGCTACTAGGTTACCAAGTAGTCACACTTAAATGCTCGTAATCAGGTTGTACTCATTCCCCGTTTCTAGGAGTTTAAGGGTGAGAGAGAGTATTAACTAGGAAAGTAGTAAATAATAATTAAATAAATAAATAACAAAGTGAATGCTGTAATGATGAAGTAATCTCGATCTTTATTGTCGGTCATGTGCGTGTCCAAGTACATCACACTCGAATAAAGGATGCCATACAATTACATTCACCACACTGCGGGCAGACACTGGAAAATAATCTATCTTTGGAGGGATCAAACTGCTAGAGTTTCACTACAATCTAACCTAATGATGTCAAACAAGGGAGAGCCATCTCTTATTTATAGACATGGTGACGGACTGCGATATCGTGGGGGATGCGATATCGCGGCCCATGCAATATCACGTCCCATCACCAACACAATGATGTGCTCAAGTACATTAATGCTTGAATAAAGATCTGATCACACTTAGACCTCCTATTGTAGGCACTTGAAAAATATTCTAACTCTTAAATGAACAAACTACAAGACTTTCACTACTTGACTTCAAAAACTACTCTCGAATTATGTGCCCAAGGTCTGTATTTATAGGCCCAGGAGTAACTCTATGATATTGAATGCCCAATATCGCATCTTGGGCTACGATATCATGTACCCAATATCGCGGCCGCTCTGATATTAGAGCTTATGATGAAAAAAATGATTCATCATACCCCCACGACTAAATGAAAACTCATCCTCAAGTATAGAAGAAGAGGAACAAGTCCCTTACAAAATATATTAGGAGGTATGGAATGTTTGACTGACATGTAGAGTGACACAAAGAAAACAGACAAATACAGAAGTGCCCAAGCATACATTATTACAATTGGGTACAAAATTTGGGTGTTCATGATAACAGGGAAGAACACCCTCGAATCTAATGGACATCCAACCCTTCTTGGTAATAGAAGAATGAGGGAGAGGTAGAAGAGATCCAGTTGTTATGAAAAATCTCCTGTGAGTGATATTGTTGCATTCTCCTTGGTGAAGACAGTCCTACTTCTAGTCCATGCTTCCCACTGCAATCACAAAAAAATCAAGGATTAGTATATAAAGTGTAACACATAGCGGTTGAATACCTTGTCTCGTCAATGATTTTATCTAGCCAAGTTGTGATTATGATAGATTGGTTGCTTGATAATATTAGTGGGAAGATTGACAAATGGGTTAAGTAAGAGAAGTGGTCCATAAAATTCCAAAAAATCTTAACATAAGGAATACTGGAAAGAAGGTATAGAAATTCACAACAATAAAAAGAAAGAATTCACTAAAAATCATTGTGAAGATGCACAAAATTGGATGGTATTAATAGGGTAAATAAGGAAAATTCGATTGTAAAAATGTCTAAGGTTAAAGAACTTAACTTAACCAAACCAAAAGATATGCAAGTGGATCCTCCCCAAAGTAGGCATAGGCCTTTTATGCCCTTGCATAACTTCAAACCAAGGAGTCCATGAGTGACACGGATGATTAATGGTTATAGAAGGTTAAGTATAAAAACCCAAAAGTAACTGAGTGAGAAACTCGACACATCAAACCAGAACATCAAATCAAAACATGAAATTGACAGTGAGGTGAGGCATGAAAAACATAGATGGATGAGATAGAGAATGGAACGGGGTTCCTAATTATGGTTACATGAAGTACCTTGTGGAGTTTATGATTAAATGACTTGGTAGGATCCATCCTTAGTCTAGACCAAAACTAGCCACTTTCAATGACTTCGCATCAACATTCTAAGACTAGTCCATCCCATTAGACATAAGAATGCTCCCACAAAACAACCATCATTCCAAATTGGAGAAGTAGTAGGAAGTAAGAAAGGGCCTTAGTTAGAGGAGACAAGACAAGTCCCATAACTAGTGCTTGTAGCCCTTTTATTTGGTCTAAGGGGTGTGCTTTGAATTCCCATATTTTTATTTTATTTTATTTTATTTTTTTGAATGGGAACCATACCATGCAAAGACCCATGCATTTTTGCATTTATTTTGTCCAATGGGTGTGCTTTGAATCCTCAGCTCTCTCTCTCTCTCTCTCTCTTTTCTGATGAGGACCATACCATGCAAAGACTTATTCGACTTCTTGTCGTGGAATGACACAGAATGATGAGAAGCTCATGAGAACACTCACACACACAGGAAAATGGAAAAGCACAAAGAATATTGCATCTCTTTGAAGACACACCATTTCTAATCCTTTGATTCCTTCCCAATTCCAGAAACTGCACAAGTCATCAATTTATTAAGGTTGCATTAATGAAAAAGGGACTACACGTTTCCAAAACAAGGAAAACCATAGAATGCATGGATGGGTGGATGATGTGGACTCATTTCTTGTTACATGAAAAGAAACTATGTCCTAGTCATCAATAACGACATTCAAAGTTAGAAACTAGACATTAACAATCAAATCACAAATGAAACATACCACCATCGAGTAGCACATTACCATTATACTTGACACCTTATTAGGAAAAAGAGTAGAGAATCACACCAAATACAAGAAAATAGAAAAGAAGGTAAAAAATTATTCAAGAAATATTAAATATACTAATGATGGTGTAAAAGAAAAACTTAGAAAAGATCAATAACCTGAAAAACAAAAAGATGTAAAATAAAGAGTATGAAAACAAAAATTTGTAAAATCAAAAATGTGTAAAACAAAAAAAAAGTCAAAAGACTAAGGAGCTGCGTAAGTGTTAGTATGGATGGCCATCTCCCCTACGACTAAGTTGGAAGGGGGAGATCTGAATGATTGAGCATGGTTGTCCATCTGGTGAGGTGTCTATTAAGTTGGTTAGCTTAGGCTCATGGAAAGATTTCAATTGTTGAATGTTGACTAATTGCTCCTTATCTGGGCTATCAGGTTTATAGATAATCATGGTCCTAGATGGAAAAGTCTCATCAATAATGTAAGGTCCTTCCCACAAACCTATTTATGATATTCTATTGTACAAATTGGGTAGTAGTATTGGATGTCCAATTAGTGATGGTTGCCGCTTCTACTCACTTAGTGCAATAGTTAACCATGATTATTATATATGTCTTTCCATTTGACAAGGGTGTGATGGGACCTGTAAAGTTAATGCCCCAAAGATCAAATGGCTTGAGAGGTTGAATCCATTATTGTGACCCTTTCATTCAAGCTATCATTCCACCATTCCTCTGACAATGATCACAAGCATGGACGAATTAGTGTGCATCCCTAAAGATTTTTGGCTAGTAATATCCTACCATGAGGACTTTGATGGCCATGCATCTCCCAGTGTAATGTCCCCCACAAGGGCCTTCATGAGCAACTTGGAGAATGCACAGTTGATTTATGTTAGGGACATTCTAGTGTACTAGGCCATTAGTACATACTTTGTAAAGATTCCCATTGATTTCCATGAAATGCTTAACCTAGTGCAGAAATTGTTGTTTCTTCTAGGTGTCTAGTCCTTATGGTAGTTCTTACTTGAGAAGATAAGTGAGATTAGTGTCATACCATTTTGGTTCATTGGTCATTTGTGCATTAGTAGCCCCTGCAAGGAGAGATTCATTAGGAAGTTGATTAGATAAGGGGCTTTCTTTCTCCTTGTTGTCCCATCTTAGCCATGATAAGTGGTCAATGATCACATTTTCCACATCCTTTCGATATACCATTGTGAGATCAAACTCTTATAAAATCATGAGCCACCATATGACACAGGGGATTACCATTGGTTTATTCATTAAAAATTGGGTGGCGCTATGATATGTGTGAACAAACACTTTGTAGCTAAGCACATAGCACCTGAACTTTTCCAATGCAAACACCATTGCCATCAACTCCTTTTCTGTAGTGGTGTAGTTTAGCTATGCACCTGTGATACTTTGACTTGCATAGTGAATGTAATATGGATGTTTTTGATCATCCAACTACATAAGCACTGCCCCCAAAGATAATTTTATGCATTAGTCATCACATGAAATGGCCTGGACCAATCAGGTGCTTGTAGAATTGGTGTTTTAACAAGCTTCTACTTCAGTTGTTAAAATGCTATTTCACATGTAGGTGTCTAGACAAATGATGCATTTTTCTTTTTAATTCAACCAACGGCTTGGCAATTTTGAAAAAGTTCTCAATGAAGCGCTGGTAGTAGCCAGTATGACCAAGGAAAGATCGCATTTCTTTAAGTATTTTTGGTTGACGAGTTATTCCTTGGATGACCCTTATCTTTTTAGGGTCCACCTTGATTCCTGCTTTTGAGATACAGTGCCCCAAGACTATGCCTTCCTAGGCCATAAGATGGATCTTTTGCTAATTGTGTTGGAGGTTGGTTTCAACACATCTCATCAACACCTGCTCAAGATGGTCCAGGGCTTGCTCAAATGTAGCTTTGTAGGTAGAAAAGTCATCCATGAAGACTTCTACCCCACTACTGACTTGTTGTTGGAAAATGCTAAGGACTAATCATTGGAATGTAGCTAGGGCATTACATAGAACGAATGACATTTGATGATAAGCAAAAGTCCCCCAAGGACTTGTGAAAGTCATCTTTGCCTAGTCCTTTGGTGTAATCCACATTTGGTTATAGCCACTATAATTGGCGAAAAATTTCTAATAGCTGTGCCCAGAAATGATGTTTAGCACTTGGTTGACAAAAGGTAGTGGAAAATGATCTTTGAAAGTTTCCATGTTAAGCAGTCGGAAGTTGTTGCACACTTGCCATTTTTCTCCTTTCTTGGGCATGATCATGAGCAGACTAACCCACTCACTATCTATAATAGAGTAGATGAATCCCACCTTGAGGAGTTTTTCAATCTCCTCTTTGATAATTTGCTTTAATTTGAGATTCAAACGCTGCTACGACTGTCATTTCAGCTTAACAGCAAGGTCTGTGTATATCCAGTGCTGACATGTTCTTGGATCTATTCTAGTGAACATGGAATATGACCAAGCAAAGGTTGCTGACCATTTTTCTACAACATTCATCAACATCTTCTTTTGTCTTGCAGCAAGCTTGGTATTAATAATGACTAGCCTTCCATTTTTTAGGAACACATACTTCATTCTGGTCGGTAATGTTTTTAATTAAAGGGGTTCTTGTTTGAAATTGTTAGGAATCTCCAACTCTTCCCAATTAATATTATTATTTACTCCCTCAGATAGTTGGTGATTAACTTGCTCAAGTTCATTCATACTTGCAACATATTCATACATTAGGCCCTTAGTAGGTTCCATGCACAATGTATTGTTGCTAAAATCAGTTGTTAGCCACTGGGTGTCTTCTTGTTTTGTGGCTACCATGTACAAACATCTTTGGATTTTAGCTTCTAGTGCACACTGCTTACATGTAGAGATAGATGTTCGCTTTACTGACCATAGCTTTTACACACAATGGCACCCTGAATCACTGTACGCAATACATGGAACCCTCTTCTTCTTGATCTTTCCAAATTCATTTTCTTTAGATATCTCCAAGGAAAGATCTCTAATGCCCATTTTGGCATCAAAAGTACTTAACCATGCCCTTACCATAATAATTGGGAAGTCCCCCTTACAATTCTCCTCCTTGATTACTAGGAAGTTAGCAGGATATGATCACCCATAAATAGTGTTCATGATGTCTTCTACCAGTTCCAATGGAACAATGATGGACCAGTCTACTAGCTCCAACTTGATGTTGCTCTTTTTCAAGGGAGAAAGGTTCCACATCGTGTACATCTCATGCGAGATTAGATTAACATAGAAACTAGAGTTAAGAAGATCTTTACAAGGCTCATTTCTAGTAATCTACAAATACACTAAGGGACACCTAGGATTAGCTAACTTCATGGGCAAGTTACTAGCTTGAATCCAATCATATAAAACATGGGTTAACATTATAGTATAGATTCGAGAGGGATTTTGGTTTGAAGGAGATTCAGGTAAATGTGAGATAGGGGAAGGTGGAGGAGTAGGCCTACCAACTAGTAATGTGTCTAAGGGCTTTGGTGGACTGCGAGGTCGGAAGAAGGGTCTTTTCTTTGATTATGTTTTCGACTGCTTAGTTGGCTAATCGATTGTAGATTAACCACCCTCATAGTGTTTCTTTGCTATGGTTGGGTAGGTAATTCACTTTGCATGGATGGAGTAGGTGGTAGTTGTGTAGGAGATAGAGGAGTAGGTACAGGAACAGGAGGAGCATGAGGATAGTAGGTGGCATCCCTCCTTGGATATGGTAGTTTGTACCCTTTAGAAGGGTAGTGGTGAGGTTGGCAAGCAACAACATGATTAGAGAAGTCCTGTGGAGATGAAGGTTGCTAAAAATAATAACTATAGGGGTCTGGTTGCTGGTAAGGGTATTGTTGTCTTGGAGGTGTCAATGTCCATGATTATGGTTGCTACCACTACTGGTACAATTCATAGGATCGTAGTGGAGTTCCACTTGGATAATATTGCTGTGGTTGTTCAAACTGTTGAGAGTTACCTTGTGGATAAGGCAATCTTTTTGGTGTTTGCCTTTTTGCAAGTCATGGATGTAAGGCATACACCCCATATTCCTCCAAGTGTCACACAATTTGGCAACATCCCTTGGGATGTTCATATTAGCAAACATCACATCTATCATCATCATCTGAATTACTATCCGAAACCATCTCTATTGTAGCCATTTTACCCTTACCCTTAGATATGGCATGTTCAGCTTCCTTACGTCTCTGGCACACACACTTACCACTTTGCTCCTTAGACTCTTCAGCAATTTTTAAGACAGCTTGAAACTTATTGTACATGGAGTCCCATAATTGGTCAAACTTAGCCGTGATTTCGGATTGCAATTTCTGGAATGGCAAGGTTTTCTAATTAGCCACCTCATCTCTAGTTAACTCATCCTCACTATCACAAAATCAAACCCCCCTTTTGTGAATAGAAGGATCCCTATTGTATTCCTCTTCCCCTTCATCATCATCATCATCTACATCTGGCTCAAATTGTAACTACAGAGGGCATGACCATGATGGAGGTGACCTATGGGACCAAAACAATAGAAGGATCATCAGGATAGTCGTAATTGAAGGCATGGGCAATCTAGGGAGATCCCTACTTCCAACCATACGAATCACAGGCATTCACATGTGATTCGATCAAATTTTGCAGACTTTAATTACCAAGTACACTAGGGCTAAATGATGAGTTCGTGTTGTCCATTCGTTGTCTTTCCAGTCTCACTTATGAAATGCAAGTGTATGGTTAGATGCAACTGAGGCATAAGATTTTTATTATTTTATGTTTTATCAATTGATCATCTAAAACAAGAATAAAAGTGAGAGTAATTAAGTGCTAAGTAAAATATTGTCTAATCTGGCCTAACACAAGTAATCGTCCCCACTTCTTGGACACATCCTGAACTTCGTGTAAACACTGTTGGGTTGTCAAACGCTAACTGTTTTTGAGCTACCAAGTGTCACACGTAGGTTCGAAGGGGTCATGCTTGTGTATTTTAATCAATTTCTTAATTAATCAAAATTAATTACTGAATGAATAACATTAATGTAAATTGCATGAGATCAAGATATGTAAATGCATAAAGAAAGAAGTCTCAAGTGCTGCAAGGATGAATCGAAGAGTTTGTCTTTATTGCCAACATAATGGTGTGCTCAGGTACATCAATACTTGAATAAAGATTTGATCACACGTAGACCTCCTGCTACGGGTACCTGGAAAATATTCTAACTCTCAAATGAACAAACTACAAGGGTTTTGCTACTTGACTTCAAAAACAACTCTTGAGTCATGTGCCCAAGGGATGTATTTATAGGCTTGGGAGTAACGTTGCAATATTATATGCCTGATATCGCATCTTGGGCCACGATATCAAGTACACAATATATCAGGTACGTGATATCATGGTCGCTCTAATATCAGAGCTTCTGATGAAAAACATGATTCATCACTTGTGGGCCTACTAACTTATCCAACCAACACAATGCTAATCAAGTGCAATGTCCTTCTTTTTACAACCAATGTCCTCTAATCATATGCAAAGGCCAACATCCATCATTGCTCCAATACCTAACAGAAACGATGAACCTATCATTGTGGAGAGACAAAAGAATCCTTGCATCACTACTAATAGTAAAGGATGCAGTTGTGGGCTAGAAGTTCAAAATATTAACATAACCCCTATACTGATCCACCATAAAGTTCATGAGCAAGTGTGTGAGAAAAAGCCAGTCTACACAATAGCCACTAAACCAAAAGACACCCAATGACTTGAAAATGAGAATATAAAACTATTTCGAAGATTCATGGAAGCAATTATTTGCTTATTAGTTCTAGACTTAAGAAAAAAACCAAATAGAGAAATTAGATGCATATATCTTACACTTTGATTATACACTAAAAAATGATATTAAATATAAAGACTTAAGAGTTAAAATAGAAAATCAAGAAGAAGAAAACACATTTAGATTCCCCAAAATGCAAATACATTTAAGTCCATATGAAGATACATCTCCAAATGATCCAAATGAGACTATCACCAATGTTAGATGTGCTACCACATAATTAATTAAATCAATAACAATGATAGATGGGAAATCGATGGTGTATAACTAAGGGATTGTGTGGTCCATCTCCTAAATGTATGACCATAAGATTAGTTGTGGGGGAGATGCTCCATCTTGGTTGAAGAACTAATAAGTGCTTTTTACTTCTTTATTTTACAATTCTCTATCATTTTCCCATTTCTTTCAACATTTTCTAATTCTTAAAATGTTTTCCATTTCTTAATATTTTTCTTTTCTTTTCTTTATAATTTTCTCTTTTCCTAAGACATTTTATTTATGTTTATGAATGTCTTTTATGTTTTCATTAATAATATTGCATAGTCATGATGTAGAAGTCAATGCTATGTGTTGGGTTTTTATGCTATGCTATCGAGATGATTGGGTAAGTAATTATGTAAAGTAATGAAACCACCTCATCCATCCCTTCAGTTCTCTAAATAAAAAGTGTTTTTCATGGAAATAATTTGGTTCTTCTTTCATGAAACTAAAATTAATCAATGATCATTGTACCTTGAAGAAAGAGGAAATGACCAAGTGGGAATGGTAAAGGGTGTGACCTCAAGGGGACTTGTTGGGTTCTCTTCTTGACTTTTTTTCATGTGGTTTATGACTCCTCGAGAAACATATCATCACTCCTTCATTGACCAATAAATAGGAAGCTATGTCTTTGCATGGTGTTGTTTCCATAAAAAAAAAAATAACAAAACAAAAATAAAAGAAAAGAAAAAATAATAATAATAGAAATTCAAAGCACACCCCTTAGACACAATAATAGGCTACAAGCATTGGTTATGGGGCTGAAAAGACATGTTACCCATGCCTGAAGGAGTTCCTCTAACTAAGGCCCTTTTTTCCTTCTTCTCTTTTCTTCTCTTTTTGGAGCGATGATTATTCTTTGAGGTGGTTGCAGACTCATGGTGGTTGGCAGGAAGGAGCACATCAATGCAAGGTCACTGTTCATGGTATGGACTTGGTTTGAACTTGAATAGATAAGTATACTGATCATTTTAATCATATTTTTCACACGAACCTATTATGGACATGGTCAAGGACCTTACATCTCAATCTCTGCAATCCTTTCTCATCCCATTATTTGCCTCACTACTACATGCAATTGTGAGCCTTTTGGTTTTGTGTAGTATAGTGTAACATCCTAGCCATGGTAGTTGTGTGTTGTTTGGAATAAGGGCATGGTCTACATTTAACTTTTTGGGTGCTCATGGACATCTATAGAAGTGGTTATGCAAAGGCATTATGGTAGGAGGCTACTTTGGGAAGGATCCACTTACATAACTTTTGTTGATCATGGCTTTGAACCAACCTTCACATCTTCTAGAACATCAATGATAGTTTCTTTAAATTTATGCATAATTTTGGAACTACTTCTCGTCCCTTTCAATTACTTTTGTACTTTTTCCTACTCTCTGTTAAAATACCCTTCAAGTTCAATATTTCTTGGCCATCTTCTAAATCAGACATTTGGTTTTAATTATTCAAAAACTTGTGTGCTTTTGAAGTTACACTTATTAGTCATGGGGCTAGGGATGCCTATGAAATTTTTCTAACATCTTATTTTCGAACATCATGATAACTAACAGTAATTGATCAAAATAATATGAACAACTTGATGATTTTAGATACATCATAGCATTGGGCATAGTATGTTGTCATCGCCTTGTGCTTAAACACAAACTAAGGGATCTGAAAAGGGTTGATTATTAAGGAAAATTTACCGAAAGCTAATGTTGATCCTTTGGTGACTACAGGTGATGCTAAAAGAAACGCCTAAGGAAGAAGGTCTTTTTCTAGGCATGAAAATGAAGCCAAGAGGGGGACAATGGAGGATATGCCCATGGACAAATCATAGCACATACAAGATAGCATCTTAAAATGTACATGTTTGGTAGATCCATGGAAAAATGGGAAGAAATTTTAGTCCATCCTTCAAGAATGTTCTACATAACTAGAGAAGCATAAACATAACAATCAAGGTTGGAAGTTTGCCACTGCTAACAACAACAAGAAAAATCATTTTCAATGGATTTATAAGGACCTTTGTAAATCTTGTAATCTTCAATGTTTTTTTAATCTTTTTGTTACTCTATAATTTTGTATGCATCCACTCTAATAAAATTTTATAATGTGGCACTCAGAGTCAGTCAGTAGTTAGCATCAGTCAATAATCCCATCATTCCCAACTTCTTGTACCAGACTTATTCCTCTTGTTCACTTGAGGACAAGTTTTCATTTAGTCATGCGGGTATGATGAAGTGTATTTTTGTCAGTTCTGATATCAAATATATGATATTGGAGCCTTGATATTGGATACCCAATATCAAGTGTTAAGATGCGATGTCAAATATTCGATATCGCAGGATGTGTGCTGGCCTATAAATATAGCACTTAGATGCATAGTTTGGAGAATATTAGTCAATAGAGTAGTCAAACTCTTGTAGTTTTATTCCATAGTCTTAGAGAATAGTTAATGAGTGCCCACAGTATGGATCTGAGTTAATTGTGTAGCATCTTATTCAAGTGGTAATGTACCTGGAAACATTCCATGGATGACAATAAGATCAAGATTAATTCTTATTCATTGCAGCACTTTGACTTAGATTAGATTTTCTTTCCATGTAATTTAATTTTCATGTACTTAGTTAATATTTACATTTCCATGCATATTAATGAATTGGAAAAATAAGCATGACCAGTTTCGAGCATAAACACATATTTGCTTGGTAATCCTAGGAGCATTATTACATGGTTTGCCCAATAGCATAGTACTTGGTAATCCCAGTAGTGGATACGTAGGTTTAGGATGTGTACGACAAGTTGGGAATAGACACTCATCGCTTGTAGTCTAGTTTAGGCTTTACTTTCCATTGTTAATTAGTTTAAATGATTAATTTCTTTATTATTGTTAGGAGTAGCATAAGGCCAAAACAACATCAAGAATCATATGCATCACTTTGGACTAAACCATACGTGATAAAACCACCACTAGTCCAAGTGGGAAGATAGCAAACTATGATCAAGATATAACAATCTAGATGCACAACTAGTTCCATCCATAGAATTCAACTAAATCATGTGTGAATCCTTGTGATTCGTATGGTTGGGCATAGGGGTACCTCAATGCTCATCATCAATGAATAAGAGAAATGCTCTTGGATACTTATTCCATCATTTTTGTTTTAGGACTTCTCATACACTAATCTTATTAACTAGCAAGCAAAGAGATAGAGACTTACCTTGACTTACCTTGCTTATCGATAAATTGAAAAGATTAATGGAGTTTGAGATGAGTTCCATTATCATGAAGTACCTCCTCATCCTTAGGTTCTCTTTTATTAGATCGTGCATGTGATGTCTCTATTTGTTCATTTTCCTTGTGATAGAACTTTGAATCATTTTTTGCATTACTTTCAAAACTCCACTTCTCTTCATTCTCACTTATTGGTACCTGCACAATTTCCTTACCAAAGCCTTCTTGACAAGACCAAGCATTAATCTTATTTTGATCATCACAGTTCAAAGTTTGCATAAAAACACAATTTTTACATATAAAATTAGTATCATCCTCATGATTAAAATTAGCAAGCCTTACTAAGCTTGACCTTGAGCTTGAAACTTCAAGTGTTACTTCCTCTAAATTCTTTGATTGATTTTTAGGAATTTCCTCATCTTGAATTTTGCTGTAATCCTTGTTACAAGAGGTTAGTTGTTGAATCTCAGCTTTTATGTCTAAGATCTTTTCTTTCATTTCAACATGAATAGCATTTAACTTAGAAAGCACTAGTTTCTTTGCTTTCCTAATCAAATGATGTAAGAGAAAATTTTCTTCTTTAAACTTACTATACCTCTTATCACACTTACCATGTTGTTTAGTCATATGCGAGGAAGGTTCATCAGTAAGCACCATGTAGATGAGATGTGAATCTTAATGAGAACTACATACTTCTTCTTCACTTTGCTCACCATAATCCCAACTTGTATAGAAGTTGGTCTTTTTCAGTCCCTCATCATTGGATCTATTCTTTGGCTGAACTTTGCTATCATTTGGATCCCTAGGACATTTGAAGGCCATATGGCCTCTTCCTCCACAAACCCGAAACTCTATGAAAGAAAAGTATAGATTATAAGAATTTAAAAAATCTCTACCTCTTTCTCTACCTTTGAAGAAATTTGGTCTTTGTTGTTGCTAAGAAGCTCCTTTGTTTCTTTTTGTAAGTAATCATTGTAGTTTCCTTGAGAGAAGAGTAATCTCATCTTCATTGCCTTCATCATGTTCATTGACCTCCTTCTCCTTGGAGGTAGTTTTTAGAGCAATAGGTCTTTCATGAATCACTCCTTTACCTATAAGATTCATTTTATAGGCGACAAGAGCACTTTGAAGTTCCTCAAATCTCAGAGTTGAGAAATCTTTGATTTCCTCCAAGGCTGTGACCTTAGCCCTAAACTCCAATTGTAGAGTTTTGATCATTTTGATGATGACATCGCTTTTAGGCAAGTGTTTTCCTATTCCTCTAATGGCTACAACAAGGTTGTTAGCTCTAGAAAAATAATTCTTAATTTTCTCACCTTCTTGCATTTTAAGTTTATCATATTCACTTTGCAGAACTAACAATTTTGATTGCTTAATAATAGAGGTTTCTTGATAAGTAGCTTCTAAAGTTTGCCAAATTTCTTTGGCTATTTTACATCTTGCTACCCTATTGAATTTAGATTTATTCAATGTACAATATAAATTTTTTTTTGCTTTTGAATAAAACATGAACTTATCCTTTTCCTCTTGAGGCCATTTGTTATGAGGCTTGATGATGCTAGTGGTGCCAACAATGAGTGGAGTGTAGCCTTCCAAGATTGACTCCCAAACTTCAAACTAGATGGATTCAAAGAACCCTTGCATTTGGCTTTCCAATAGGTGAATTCAAATCCATTGAACATGGGTGGCTTTGTGTAAGATGTTTCCTCCATTGTTTACTTTTGAAGTTGATGATGAAATAAAGAGTACCAGGCTCTAATACCACTTGTGGATCATTGAACTTA
>MNCI01004881.1:92225-116553 GCA_015680685.1 Gnetum montanum | reverse complement strand
GAGAGAGAGAGAGAGAGAGAGAGATAGAGAGAGAGAGAGAGAGAATGAATAAGTTCCCCAAATTAAAACTTAAGAAAACAAAGCACACATACAAAATTAATGTGGTTCCCCAACTTGGGTAGTCAACACTCGGAGGGTAGATCACAAGCACACCTTTGGACTTTGTTGCTCTCAAAATGTGGTTGAAGGGTCCACACCTTATATAGTCTTCAATCCCTACTTTGGAGTGTTGTACTGCAATAATAATCACTCAACCCTGCAAGGTCTTGTCAGAATTGGAAATGTCGTTTCAAGGCTTCGACAATCTTTACAATCTGGAGCTCCTCACAGTAGAGTGTTATACTACAGCACCAACAACTCAATTCCACAAGATCCTGACAAGCTCAAGCACCTTAACCCCATAGGGTAATAAGAGAAAAATAATTACATGGAATGATTGCAACTTAACTTGTTAATCCTTGTATAGTTAGGTACATCACACTTTAGAATGCCAAAATGATAGGATAATGAAGAGAAATAGAGAATTTAATGATTACAAATGATTGTACAATGAATACAATAAGGATCCTGACAAGCTTAAGCACCTTAACCCCATAGGGAAATCCCATAGGATCCAATAACTCAATCCCATAGGATCCCAACAAGCTCAAGAACCTTAACCCCATAGGGAAATCCCATAGGATCCAATAACTCAATCCCACAGGATCCTGACAAGCTCAAGAACCTTAAGCCCATAGGACAATAAGAGAACAATAATTACAAGGAATGATTATAACTCAATTTGATGATCTTTGTATAGTTAGGTACAACACACTTTACAATGCCAAAATGATAAAATAATGAAGAGCAATAGAGAATTCAATGATTACAAATGATTGTACAATGAATAAAACATGGCTTGCACTTTTCCCAATGTACATGAAGTCTTCTTATAGTTGTCATGTTTCTTAATCTTTCTCAAAATGCATGCAATAGCTAAACCATGGTCACTAATGGTCATGGGAGACATCTTCTTCATGCTTGAGATGTCTCTCTATATTAGCCTTCATTTCTAGGAAGATGTCTTTATTTCTTGAAAGACATCTTTCTATCGTCTCCATTCTAGAAGACATCTTTGTCTTGTGGAAGATATCTTTTTGAACTTGGTCTACATTCTGTAAAGATGTCTTTGCTATTTCTGAAGACATCTTTATCAAAGTTATCCCCAAATCTACCAAGATGTCTGCTACTTCCCAGAGGCATCTTTCTTCACATTTCCTTGCATGATGAATGCGGTGTTCCTTGTTCACAACCTTGATCCTCTGCATGCTTTAATAATGATAACTTTGCTTGGATAATAACTGGTTCTTGCCCATGTTCTTTGAATGTTTGTTTGAAGACCATGTGGATGACCTCCTCCTTTGAGCTCTAAACAAATCATTGCTTGTCCTCTTTAGTTCATCTTAGTTTCTGTATACATAGTCGTACAAACATAATAACCATACAACCATGCAAACAATGTTTGACTCTGTTTTACTTAACATTTTAACACACACCAAAACACACTAAAAAATCCACACAAGAAATAGTAAAGAACATGAGCATAGCAGTAGCAGCAAAAGGAAGAATCACAGTACTAGCGTAGTTATAAAACACATAAAAGCTATAAAAATCACATAAAAGCTATCTCTCTCCCCCTCCTTACTAGCGTAGGATATAAAACACATAAAAGCTATAAAAATCACATGCCTCAAGCTTACTTAACCATACAACTGTGACATACAAGTAAGTTCGGGAAGACAACAATTAACCAACTCGTTATTATTCCACAAAGGCACATAGGCACGTAGTCCTTGGAATTTGACTAGATTGTGTGTGAAACACTTGTATTCGTATGATTAAGCGTAGGGGTACCTCACCGCTCATCATTGGTGCCATTGTCAGGGACTTAGTTGTTTGTATGCTAAGTAGAACTTAGGAAATCATTCACATCGTTGGAACGAATCCTTAGGGTTGGTTAAGAAAAAGATAATAGTACATTGCACACTGAATGAGACAAAATGTCTTCTTCTTTGCACAAAAGCACTTCACCGCCTAGGATGAACACAAGAAGTAATTAGCGGTAGGATATACATAACGTTGATCTGCCAATCCCTTAGTAGTTTTGTGTGGTATATATTCATCCTGATGAATATGTACCCAACTTCACCTTTATTCTCCATCAAGATAAATAGCTGCGTTGACATGACTTGGAAGGTAACATAGTGTTACCTCCTGATTGTTCAGTCCCAAGCATGCTTCTTCATGCTCTCACATGAATAGGCATGCAACACTTACATGCAAAATACATTGCATAGGACTATGATTCAAGATACTATCTTCCCACAAAGGCATAATGTCAAAGGGATTTGCAACAAGAGAGACACCATAAGTATTTGAAGGGAAAATGGTCCAAGGATGCCCTCCACATTTTAAGCGAAATTGAGGATGATGAACCTGCCTCAGGTAGTTGCTCACATAACGATGTTCCTCCCCTTGACTTTGGTCAAGGGGTTGTATATCAAAACCTTCATTCTACTATTCATAACCCAAATGCTGATACCAATGGACACAAAGTGTCCAAAAAAGGAACAAGAACACATGACAAAGGTGGGCATTCTAATTGCAATTACGATTGAGGAAGAAACCACTGAAGAGAAGGTAGTAGATACCATCATGGCGGTGGTTCTCCTTCTTTTTCACCTTCATCGTCTCCTTCACCCTCTACTTCAATGTTTGAACGCAACCATAGAAAAAAAGATCATGAGGATAAGGGCAAGAAAAGTGGAAGTCACAGATGAAACAACCAAGATAGAGGAAAAGGGCATTGTAGGGAATCACGACATAGAAGAAGGGAGTGTAGGGAACAACGTAGGCATCATAAATGCTATGAATGAGACAATCATGATGAACCCCTACTCACTACTTAAAGCATGCTAGACATAACTGAGGCTGTGAGAGTTCCAACAAGGCACCAAAGAGATAGTAGGATTAAGAGGTTAGACATGAATAACATTCCACGATTTGAAGGGGGATATAATGCTGATCCTCAAAATCACTTACAAGCATTTCATGATGCTTGTGCCTTGTAAAACATAGAGAATGAGTGGCAAAAACTTAAGTTGTTTGCATGGACACTAGTAAAAGAAGCTGAAAGCTGGCATCGTTCCTTAGAACTACAATCCATTCGTAGGTAGAGTACTATGTTAGAGTTGTTCAACAATAAGTACCAAATGTACTCGCGGGTGTCTAACTTGTGAAAGAAAATCCAAGGATGAAACAAGGAAGTCATGAACCCTTAGATGTTGCCATGGGCTACTATTATGCACTATGACATTGTTGTCTTGGCCATGGTTATTTGCAGTAGGATCAACTATGCCATCTCGTAGATGGGCTTAGGCATGAAACAAGAAGAACCCTTGGGACTTATACCCAAGGAAGACTATTTGAGCTTAGGTCCCATCAAATTCATGGACTACTAGAGCAAGTTGCTAAGGAAGAAGGTGAGCTATGAAAGAGAGAGAGTGTAGAAGAATATAACCAAGATCCTTCTTTCTGAAAGAAAGGAGTAAGATTCTATGAGGATGAGGAAGAGTCACCACTCGAAGAAATGGTGAATAGGAAAACCTTGCCTATCCAAAAGTTAACATAAGAAGTATCGGAAAAGGTAGACAAAGTGTGGGACTCCCTGAATAGTAGGTTTCAAACTATTCCCAAAGTAGTAGAGGATTCTAGAGAGCGAGGTAGTGATCGTGACAAAAGAAAAAAGAGAGAAGCGGAAAATGCATGTAACAAGGATAAGGGAAAAGTTTCTATTATTGAAGAGGTTGTGCACTCAGATACAGAAGATGATAGTGGATGCAAGATATATCAATACAACCATCCTAAGGGATGTTGCCCTATGATCTCATATCTATAGGAGTCTGGGGTGTATGCACTTAATCCATGATTAAACAAACGGCAAACATCTCGACGATAACCTTATCCCTAAGGTAACCCAAAGTAGTTCCACCAAAATTTAATGTATTATCCAAGTGGAACTAGACCACAACTAATGGAGCAACATCAATAGTGGCAGCACCCACAATCATGGGGAATGCCACCACCAAGGCAACAATATCCTTACTGGCAACCTAACCCATATGGATATTACGTGCAACATCCAGTCTCTCCATGTGACTCTGTTGGTCATGTTACTCCTCAACATCACTACCAAGCCTGCGAGTACTATAGGAATCTCTCTCCTAGGGAAAATATTTCACAAGTGTACCATCCTTCAAATTTGGCTGCATCTCTCCCACTAATAGCTCCATTACCACCTACTCCAACAATGTAAGGTAAACTCCTTGCTCAACCATAGCAACGCAATTCTGCAAGGGTTGTTAATCCTCAAACTACTGTTGGTTCTGACAACTGTATGAAGAAAAGACCTTTCTTCAGAACCAATAGTCCAACCAAGCCTTTGGAATCACAAGCAGTTGAGTCTTTGGATGCCTTCGTATCAAATAAAGCTTCAGAGCCCCCTTCAAGCCTAACACCACATTCAACGCATAGAGTTATGCTAACACATGCTGTTACCAATTGGATCAAAGCTAACCACCTTCCCAGGAAATTCTCTGCTCTTGGGAGTGCCATGATATATCTACAAATCGCTGGGAATGAGCCATGTAAAGATCTTTTGGATTCAGGTTTTGGTGTCAACCTAATATCCCAAGAAATGTACAAGGCCTGAAACCTACCTCCATTAAAAAAGAGCAACATCCATTTAGAGTTGGTTGACTAGTCCATCACTATTCCCTTGGGATTAGTGGAGGACATTGTACCACTATTTATGGATGGTCATATCTAGCTGACTTCCTAGTGATTCAGGTGAACACTAGTAAGGGGGATTTTCCAATCATAATGGGAAGGTCATGGCTAATGCATTCCTTGGAATCTATGATCTTTCCCTAGAAATATCTAAGGAAAATACTTTTGGAAAGATGATGAAGAAGAAAGTTCTATGCATCATATACAGTGACACAGGGTGTAATTGCATGCAAAGATCATGGGTTGTGCAAAGTTTAACATTTCTTACATGTAATCAGTGTGCACATGTGATCAATATACAAAGGTGCCTGTATGAAGTAGCCACACGACAAGAAGACACCCAGTGGTTGACAACTGATCAAGAAAATAGCTCACTTATATGCATGGAACTAACTGAGGGTTTGACTTGCGCTTACATAGATAGCATAGATGCATTAGAGAAACTCCACTGCCAACTTCCAAGTCCTAACCTCAAAAACATCAACTGGGGGAATTCAGAAATTCCTAAGAAATTTAAACAAGAGCCCCTAGAGCTGAAACCATTTCCCACTAGTATGGAGTACAAGTTCCTTAAGAATGAAAAATCGGTAATCATCAATGCAAAACTTGCTTTGCAACAAAAAGAGAGTTTGCTAAAGGTAATAAACAAGTGGTCAAAATCCTTCACCTGATTATATCCAAAATTAACTGGAATAGATCCTAGGATATGCGCAACATAGGATTTACATTGACTCCTCCATGAAGCCTTGGAAACAATCATAGAGGTGATTGAACCCAAAGTTGAAGCAAGTAGTAAAAGAAGAAATCAAATAGCTTCTAAAGGTTGGGTTCATATACCCCATTGTTGATAGTGAATAGGTTAGCCCCTTAGTAATCATGCCTAAAAAGGGAGGCAAATGGAGGGTGTGCATAGATTTTAGGCTACTAAACATGGCAACATTCAAGGATCACTTTCTATTGCCATTTGTTGACCAAGTATTAGACACAATCATAGGGCATCACTATTATAGTTTTCTGGATGGATATAGTGGATACTACCAAATACAAATAGCCCTAGAAGACCAAGCCAAAACTATGTTCACTAGTCCTTGGGAAACGTTTGCATACAAAAAAATGTTGTTTGACTTGTGCAATTCCCCTGCAACGTTTCAACGTTTAGTTCTAAGAATATTCCAACAATAGATAGGAAATGGTGTGGAAGTCTTTATGGATGACTTCTCCACTTATGGAGCAAGCTTTGATTAAGTCCTAGACTGGTTAGAGCAAGTACTAAAAAGATGTGTAAAAAATAATTTAAGGCTCAACTGGAAAAAGAGCCACTTGATGGTCCAAGAAGGCATAGTACTTGGGCATAAAATCTCATGTACAGGAATAGAGGTGGACCTTTAGAAAATCAAAGTCATTCAAGGAATTACTTGTCAATCGAAAATTGTCAAAGACATTCAGTCATTCCTTGGACACATTGGCTACTATAGGAGATTCATAGAGAACTTTTTAAAGGTTGTCAAACCATTGGTAGAGCTAACGAAAAAGGACATATCCTTCAAGTGGACTAGAGAACGTGAACCAGCTTTCCAAACTCTGAAACAGAAGCTAGTAGAAACACCCATTCTACAAGTTCTTGATTGATCCAAACCATTCCATGTTATGACTGACGTGTCCAACTATGCCTTAGGAGCTGTACTTACATAGTTAGATGACTAGAAACATCCTTATTACATCCACTATGCAAGTAAAAGTATCGCTCGTGCATAACTTAACTACACTACTATAGAAAAAGAATTAATGACTGTAGTGTTTGCACTAGAAAAGTTTAGACACTATGTATTAGAATACAAAGTATTCATACACATAGATCATAGTGCAATTCGATTTCTTATGAATAAGCCAATGGTAAGCCCTCATATTATACGATAGCTTATAATTTGATAGGAGTTTGATTTAACAATGATCGATCGTAAAGGTACCGAGAATGTAGTTGCCAATCATTTATCTTGGTTGCGCTGGGATAGTAAAGAGGATGAGTATCTAATTTTTGATCATTTCCTTGATGAATTCCTCTTTGCTGGTGTAGTGAATAACTAATCACCCATGAAGACAAACTAGTATAGTAGCATTCTTACCTATCTCCTTACCCAAAAAACACCACAAGAGCTAGACCCTAAAAAGAAACAATAGTTTCTTCATATAGCCAAGTACTTTATGGAGATCAATGAACAACTTTACAAAGTATGTCTCGATGACTTGGTTCGATGGTGTGTTCCCAAGATAGATCAACTGAGAGTTCTCCAAGATGCTCATGAGGGCCCTTGTGGGGGTCATTATGCTGGAAGATGAACAACCATCAAGATCTTGCTTGTAGTGTATTATTGGCCTACCTTATTCCGGGACACCCATCAATTCATCCAATCTTGTGAGCACTATTAAAGTGATGGGGGAATGACTACTAGAATGGAGGGTTTGCAACAATGGATTCAACTGTTAGAACTCTTCAACATTTGGGGAATTGATTTCATGGGGCCCATTACACCAATGTCCAATGGAAAAGCTTACATCATAGTTGTTGTAGACTACTTAACAAAATGGGCTGAAGCAGCTACTGTTAAAGATTGCACATCATCTACAACTACATGATTTGTTCAATAATAAGTCATTAATAAGTTTGGTGTGCTACATGCACTTATTTCAGTCAATGGTACACACTTCACAGGTGTAACTTTTTGGAAGTTAATGTAATGCTTAGGGGTTGAGCATAAATTGACTACATCATACCACCCCCAAGTGAATGGTCAAGATGAGGTCACCAACAGGGAGATTACTAAGATACTGACTATAACCATTAGCAAGTATAGGTGAGATTGGAGCACTAAACTAAATGATGCTCTTTGGGCATACCGCTCCACATAGAAACTCCCTATAGGCTACTCTCCCTACAAGTTAGTGTATGAAAAACTTCCAATGCTCCCTATCCAAACTGAGCTTCGTACACTAGGCACGACATGTGACCTCAACCTTGATCTTAATCTAGCACAAAAACAAAGGTTGATGACTCTTAACTTGCTAGTTGAGAATCGACTAGCTACCCTATCATCTAATGAATTGCATAAGGCATTTAATAAACAATGTCATAACCTGAAAATTAGGAAAGTTAAGTATCAGCCAAGAGATAAGGTTCTCTACTAGAACCTCACACATGTGTCACAATGTACCAAATTTCAAACACTATGGAAAGGACCTTACATTATCTATGCAACTTTTCCTTCAGGGGCCATGACCATATATAAACCTGAGAGCCCAAATAAGAGACTGTTAGTTAACACATAACAAACAAAACCTTTCCATGAGTTTAGGACAGCTAGAACACATGCTACCTCTATAGGTGGGCAGTTTTGCTCATTATTTTAGATCTCCTCCTTCTAACTCAATCATGGGAGAGATGGCCACCTCTGCTAACCATTGAAGACCCTCAGTTCTTTCAAATTTTTTGTTTTACACATTTTGTTTTGCACATTTCTTTAATCTTTCTTGTTTTTTGTTTTACACCATCGTTCATATTTTTACCATTTCTTTGTGTGATTACTTTATTTTGTTCATTACTGAATAAGTGTTCATGACGGTGGCATGAATAATACCATATTGATTACTAATGTTTGGGTTTTACCTTTGAGATATGATGTTGATATTAGGGTATGGTTCTTTTGATTAAATAGGCAATGAGTCCACATCGTTCATGCATCCATAAAATCCTATGGTCTCCCTTGGCTTGGAACTATACAATCCCTTTCTTTAATAAAATTGTTAATGAATTAGTGGTTGGGTATTTCTCAAACTAAGGAAGGACTCAAAGGATGAAAAGGGTGTGACTTCAAGGAGATTCGATGCATTTGTGATGGCTATTCTCTTGAGTGCTTGGATGCTTTTTCTTTGGGTTTTTCACCATTCTATAGTTCATCAAATATCTAGAAGTTGAGTACATAAAAATAAGTCTTTGCATGATGTGGTTATCATGCAAAAAAAAAAAAAAAAAAAAAAAAAAAAAAAAACAAGTGCAAGAAAAAAGAAAAAGTGAGAATTCAAAGCACACCCCTTAGACATAATAAATCAATATGGGCTACAAGCACTAGTTATGGAACTAGAAAGACATGTTACCCATGTTTGAAGGTTCCCTCTAACTAAGGCCCTTTCTCACTTTCTACTTCTCCATCTCACTCTCCTTAGAATGGTGATGACTTTTTGTAGAGGCATTCTTGTTGCTTCAAGAGGATAGGTTGGTCAAATGTGTTGATGCGATGTCACTGAATGTGGTTTGTTGAACCTAGATTTGGAATGAGTTCTACTCAGTCACATTAACCATACAACACACACAAAGGCTTTTACACAACCTTGTTCTTGGGTTTCCATTCCATCCTCTCCTCTCCACCTTTCTTTTCCATTTTTCACCTCATTGGAGGTTTTATCATTAGTCTGTATCTTGGTTGATGCATTGTTTTTCCTTGGTAAGTTCTTGTGGGTAAGTTTTTAACTCTTGCTTCCAAATGACATTTCTAGAGCCTACGGACTCTTTGGTTTGTGGGTTTGTTAGGGCATCAAGGGCATGAGCCTGCTTTGGGGAGGACCCACTAGCATTCCTTTTTAATGCATTTGTTAACTTCTTTTCCTTAAACATTTCCTGCAATCAACAATTTGTTGTTTCATTCCCATCCATGACATCCATTTTATTGGCGTTGTCGTTGTTGCTTTTCTCCATCTTTCTTATTCCTTATCTTTTTCCATCTTATCGCTACTAGAGGTTCGCTCTTAGTCATGGGGGCCTAGCACAAATTTTTCAATTTTTCCTAGCCCCTACACCTTAGGTAGTCACAAGTGTTAAATCTCTAGAATGAGTATTTGCCATAACCACAACTCAGCCAATGCACTTTACATCGAGGCAAGGTATCAACTGCATTATGATTTATCTACCCTTGCTCATTTGTGACTATGTTGTGTGTGCAGATGGCGATCATACAACAATGGAATGGGCCTGGAGGAAACACTCAGGATGGATTGGAACTAGAACATTTATGAAAGGAGCAAGATTGGTGGCATTGCTATGGATAAACAACGGAAGCCGCAATCTTGGCATTGGCAGCAACACGCCTTATTCTTTTCTCTCTCTCATGCTCTTCCAGCTATCAAATAAATGTTGGATGTCATTTATGTACAGTGTTCACTTCAATGATCATAACACTAATGCTGTCATGTATTGTATTGTTGATCCCTTCATCGGGCACGTTAAGTCTGTTACCCTGTTCCACCATCAATGGTCATTTAGTGAATAATCCCATACCTTCCCAATATTTTGTAAGGAACTTGAGGACAAGTTTTCATTCAGTCATGGGGGTATGATAAATTGTGATATCAAGACCGTGATATTGTGTCTACAATATCATGTCTGTGATTTTGGATCCAACTATGCGATGTCAAATACCAGATATCAGGGCCTATTTCCTCGCCTATAAATAAGAGGTGGCACTCTTGGTTTTCTCATTAGACAGTTAGTCCCTTAGCTAAACTTTTGTCATTTTTCCCTCTAGAGTTAGAATTATTTTTGCGTGCCCACAATAGGGGTCATAGAGTGAATGGATCTTTATTCGAGCTTTGTCTACCTAAGAACACTTTGTGTACAGTAATAAAGATGAACTTTATGATAAACCTTGCAGCATTCAGAATAGATTAATTAGCATTAATTATTATTTAATGTTTTCCTAATTGATTAATGATTTCTCTCACCCTACAACTCTTTTAGGTAAATACACTCAGTACGACTACTTTGAGCATGTGTGTAGTGCTTGGTAACCCAGTGACGATTAGCATTTGGTAATCCCAACAGCGTTGCACTGGTTTAGGATGTGTACGGAAAGTGGGAATGGATATTGGTGTTAGGAGTAATTAGAACTTAGTTAATGAGTAGTTAAATTAGATTAGTTACTTAGTTATCTCTCTCCCACTGCTTACTAGCGTAGGATATAAAACACATAAAAGTTATAAAAATCATATGCCTCAAGCTTACTTAACCATACAACCATGACATACAAGTAAGTTTGGGAAGACAATGATTAACCAACTCGTTATTGTTCCACAAAGGTGCATAGGCACTTAGTCCTTGGAATTCAACCGGATTGTGTGTGAAATGCTTGTATTCATATGGTTGAGCGTAGGGGTACTTTGTCGCTCATCATCTACTTTATTAGAAAACATTTTTGACCATGATTTTGTAGTATATTATACATTTAGATTAGTAGACAGATGGTTGGAAGTTAAATACCAGGCCAAGACACGCAAAAGTAACTAAAGCTTTTTTCACTTGAAACATGTACTGTTCTGCTATGTGATTTTACTTCCTTTTGAAAAGTCTTTAGATCTCATTTTTAAAGGTATAAAAGAATTTTAAAGATATAAAGAAGAAAAATTTTTGTTCTTGCAATTGAAGGATTTTTTGTTCTACTTTCTTGCAACTAAAAATGTAGAACTAAAGAACTTGAAATACCAGTTGTTTTTCTATTTGCTTCCATGTTGAAACAAATAATATAATATTTTACTAATAGGAAATTTTATCAAATTTGAACTAAAGGATGCAGAACGAAAGCCATTAGTAATATGGAGAAACGTTAGGGCAACATACATGGAGCCATGGTGCCTTGAATCAAATAGATTTGCAAAATGAAAGAATCGTGGACCAGATGCATCTCTATACAGATGATTTTCCCTATCCTCCTCCTCCATTGGACTTTTATTTTGCTGAAACCACTTCATCATACTTCAATTTTTCTATCGTCAAAAGCATCATGGACCAGATGCAACTCTACATAGGCGATTGTTCCTATTGTCGTCCTCCTCATCCATTGGAATTTGATTTCGTTGAAACCAATTCATCCTGCTTCAGCTATTGAAACATTGAAAACATTTTGGATGAGATGCATCTCTACACAGATAGTTTCCCCTACCCTCTTGAATCCCTCAAACCAGTTCATCCTACTTCAGCTTTCCAAATTCGATCCCTGGACATTTTCAGTGATGGATGATGAGAATACCATGTCTTAGAAGGGCAGGAGGATCAAATCTCTAATAGCATGCTACACCATTGATACGGTATGGGATGCATGTTCTTCTTTTCTTTCCCATTTGAAAACCTTTGTTTTGCTCCCGATGCCGCCTACTGTCCTTATCTCGATCAAGCCACAAAGCGTAGCCACATGAAATTGGCGTAGGAAGATCCTAGAGAGGCTTACTGTTATTGAAAAATTAGTTCCTCTTGGAAGCTCATGGATCAATATGGTGCAAATGCTAAATCAAACCATAAGTTATGTAAAATTTCTGGAATCAATATTAAGGTACGAAGGCCATGGTAGTCCCCTGCTGTTTCAATGAGGCACTATTTTCAATGCTTCCAAACACTTTCCTGTGCCTTCAAAGAGCTCTGCTTCGCCCTTGCACATTACTCTAGCTTGCCATTCTGTATAGCAACACTGTCACTATTGTGATCCATGGCTTTCATTTTTTCTATCATGCAATTATTGTTTCAATTATCATTTCTTTTTTTTTCAAATATCTCATAATCATTCCTTTGATTTGATTTCCTTTTTGCAATATGCAAGAGGTACATGTTTCCTTCTTTTATAAGGATACAATAGTGGATGAATGCACCATACGCATTTTTAATTTTGGTCATTAAAATTTTTGGCACTATTTTGGGGATTGATTGAGAATGTGTGGTTTATAGCAATGTAATAATTGCTGTTAATGACCTCTATCGAGCCACCATCTTTTGCATTGATTTCCTTATGAAACCGGTCACATCGTAAACTTGGGAAAAGCTATACATTGAGCACATGCAGGTTTTTACTTGCTATTTAATAATAAAAATGAAAATATAAAAAATATCCTTAATTTGAGTAGGTACAATATTCAAGTTCACCTCAAGTGGGTAGATTATTTGATCAAGCCTACCATGCTGATTTGGCTTATTGTCTTAATAAGCCTTCCTTCTTGTGAATTGGAAATTCAAATAACTCTAATATGTAAGGAAAAAAATAATAGTAGGGGGATTGGAACTCACAATAATTGTAGTATTTTCACATTTCATGATATATAGGTTAATTAAAATTTTCTAGCTCAACATTCAAGAGTCTTTATCACTATGCTAAAACCACATTATTTACAAACTCTTTACTAAAGGGAAGATTTTTCATATGGTCATCTCACCTCATTTGTTTGCACCTTTAGAACCATCTATGCAAGCTACATCTTTCTCTTGGAAGATGTCATAGAGAAATGAATCCTCATCTAGTCCACTATGATATGTGATGAGTGGCAAGGTACCACTACGCCCAACCATACGAATCACAAGGCATTCACGCACGCCGGTTGAATTCCATGTACTTTACAATTTTCGGTACACTAGTCTTCTAGGAAGTGAACCTTGTCCTAAGGTCATTTGTTATTTTCCCAATTACACTTGTAAAGCATAATGGTATGGTTAATATAATTGAGGCATATCATTTTTATCATTTTATGTTTTATGTTTTTTGGGTGCTTGAAGAGAGAGAGATAGAGTAATTTAATGACTAATCTAAATTAACTAACTAATTGGTCTCTATCTAATCCTAACATAAGCATCCATTTCCACTTTCTTTACACATCTTGAACCCGTGTATTCACTACTAAGTTACCAAGCACTATGCTACTGGGTGCACCAAGCACTAACACTGCTGGGATTCCCAAGCGAATACATGTCACACTTGAAGTCGTCATACTTATGTATTTAATGCATCTAGCTTATCTCACTTAATTATCTTAATTAGCTTAAATACTATAAAATATTGAATAACTAATTAAAAACATTAAATGCATAAATGAAATATTTAATCTATCCAAAATTCTGTAAGGTTTATAAGAAAGCTCATCTTTATTGTTGCACACACTATTGTGCTCAGGTACAATAATGCTTGAATAAAGATCCATACACTCAATGACTCCTACTGTGGGCACTCAAGAGAAATATTCTAACTTTCAAATGTAAAAACTACAAGAGTTTGGCTACTACTAAAATCTCATTGCCATAAATGCGAAATGTGGTTGGTGGACATGTATTTATAGCCAAAAAGTGAACCCTACGTCGATGGGACCTCATCGACACATCATTACATGCATCGATGGGGCCTCGTCGATGAGGTCACATTAACAAGCCTCGTAAATGCAACCAAATTGTGACTCATCATACCCTCATAACTGAATGAAAACTCATCCTCAAGTTTCTTTATAAAATTGAGAAGATATGGGATTATTGACTAACTCTTAACAAAACAAAACAAAACATACTAACTTGACAAAACTGAGTGCCTTCCTTCCACCTTTTGTTTATTAGCTTTTCTTGGCATTTTTCTAGCCATTGCTATCCCATTTTCTCAAATATCTATTTTTTGTCCTTTTTCCAGTCTCTATTCTATTTTATTTTCTAAAAATTTTATTTTCTTTGTTTCAAACTTATTTTTAGCCATTGCCTTGAAAAATATTTTTAAAGAATTTTCGAGCCCTTTATTTCATGTTCTCAAACGGTTTTTTTTAAAAGACTTTTAGGTCTCATCACTCATTTTTCTTTAATCTTTTTGTTGTTGTTGTTTTTTTTAAGTCCTTGTTTCCTAGTCCCATTTTCAAATTTGTATTTTGGTGATCCTTACCTTAGTCTTGGGTTAGGTAAGGTGGTTTTATTTGATTATGCAATTTTAAGTTTATTTTCCTAAAATTTTGCATTTTACTGTTTGCCTTTTACTTTTATGAGTATTACAATTTTATACTATTTTTCTTTTCAAAAAAATATATATATCTTTTTTTTTTCAAAAAAAGAGAGAGCATATTTTAGTGTTTTTTTTATCAAAAAATTTTTATTATTACTTCAATATTTTATTTTCTTTTCTAAATTTTATAGTTTTATTCTAATAATTATATTTTATAGTTTTGTTTTATGAGTGAACTCTCCTCCAAATCAACCAGTCACTCATCTCTTCACATTAAGGAAATGACAAGCCTGACCTTCTTCAAGTTTTATTTCTAGAAGAACTTGGACTAGGATGACAACTAATCAACCCCCTACTCCCTTGGTTGGAAACCCCTTCAACTTCACTAATTATCATGATATCCCAAAATCACTTCAAAATATAAATTTGTTTTTTAAGCCCACAAACACTACTAGCGATGCCCACCAACATATACAATGTTTTGAAACCTTATCACATCATTGTCAAAAATGATGTGGCATGTAGGGTATTTGTGACAACTTTTAGAACCAAAACAACCCAATGGTTTTTGATGCTCCCTAATGCCTCCATTAACTCATGGCAGGAGTTTAAAAATAAGTTTTTGATTCAGTTTGACAAATCCACAAGCCCTGCCATAGCATCTAGCAACTTCACTAGCTTAAGGAAGCTATCTGGGGAAAATGTCAGGGATTGCAATGTGAGATTCCTTCACCAATTGGCATATCTGCCAAGCGAGATGTGTCCACAACCCGATGGCATGCTCAACTTTTACCTCTCTACCATTGATCCATTCTTTGCCTATGCCATCAAATCTGATTCAAACATAATAGAAATACAGGGAGTAATGGCTAAAGCCATGGAGCTAGAACAAATTACCCTTATGAACAATATTCAAACCCAATTTGGAATGATAAGCATTGGCAATCCTATGCAACATAGTTCTCTACCTCTACCAACTTTCCCAATGACCAACACTATGTTCCAAACTCTCATTCCCCTTCAAATGACTCAACCTAAAAATAGCTATTTTGAAGGTCCCACATCTTCTTCATTCCTACCATTTAACACTGGTTTGAATGAGGATAAGTTGAAGGCCTTAATTCAGTCCATCATAAACCCAAACAAGGTATCTAATCCTGTTGAACCCACAACTCAAGCTCAAGATCAAATGATTGAGATATTAACTTTGCTTCAAAAACTTTCAAATGAAGTAGTTGAATTAAAGAGAAACAACAACAAGGATCCTATACAACCAAAAAAGCCTAGTTAATCAGTCAAGGATGATTATTGTCGCCTCCATAACACTAGGCAACATTTTGAGAAGACTTGTCCACAATTTTTAGAATTTTATGGTGACAACACCCAAGGTCAAAAAAATGGTAAACCTCCTATTATGGTCCTTAATGTACCTCATGAAACAAAAAATGAAGAGGTTTTCTCATTGGAGCAAGTTATGGTAAACACCCCCAACCCGCTTAATGCTCACTACCGTAGACTTAGTGACATCATGAACAACACACAACAACAAGCTAGGAATGATTCTTACACTCCAAATAGAGGAGCTCCTAGTCAAAGTAACACAAATACTTAGACTGGGTCATCTCAAACAAACACTCCATAGCAATCAAACCCACCTTCTATACTTAGAAGAACTCCACCTCAATAAGAAGCTAAAGATGAACATAAGACTTATAATCTAGTTGAAGATTTGAATAAAATTAAATCTAACATCTCAATGTATGACCTTTTACAATTTAACAAAATGAAAGAGGTGGTTCAAGAGATACTTCATAGACTGGAAACCAATAAAGAAAAATCCCTAACCCTCAAAAGGCAAGTTCACTTCACAAAATGTCCTAACACATTATCAGTACAAAATGTAAACAATTCCATGATGAGCAAGAAAGAGCAACCTCCTTTCTTAACAACCTTGATCATTTTAAGGAAGAATGTTTACAATTATTTGATGGAGTCTGGAGCAACTGTTAGTGTCATGCCACTTGAGGTATGTGAGACTTTAGGAGCAAAAATGATACCACAAACAAAAAATGTGATTCAACTAGATGGGTTCAACATACCTGTAGTAGGATCATTAAAAGGAGTGAAAGTGCCACTTAAATAATACCCTATGTTCACATGTTACATAGATATCCTAGTAGTTGATATGTCACCTACCTATGGTGTGCTCCTATTTAGGACTTTTGGAGCCAAGTTTGGGGGCTTCTTTAGGATAGATTTCTTAGAGCTATTAATCCCTATCATAGGAAAATCTAAATACATGACTATACCTTGAGAACCCTTCTACAAACTAGTTACAGCCTTGGATAAACAAAATCAATCTTTGGAAGATCAAAACGCTAATCTTTATGTTTGGGTTATTGAGGTTGAGCACAGTGGACATGTTGAAAATGACTATGTGAGTGGAATTACCATAATAAATCCTATCTCTCATGCAGATTCCACCCAATCCTATCAAAGTTCTAGAGAAGGTGAAGAAATCTATGGAGACGCCTTTCCTTATCAACAACATGATGGATTTCATCTGAGTAATCCACCACCTTTAGGGGAAGATAAAGATATAAATAAGACCCTACTTCTTAAAATAGTTTAAGGTGTGCTAAATTTTAATGACACATCCATGGAACATGCTCTTAGAAAGGCTATATTCAATGACTCACCAAGACCTAGACCTATCATTAAAAGTTATATTAAAGAAAGACTTCATAGAAAATGAACAAGTAAGTTAAGGTTATCTCTTGATTTTCATAATCATAATTATCAAGAAATTTTTAAACAATGTCTTGATAGGAAGTACGTTGGTGAAGTCTTTAAGATAGGAGACCTACTCTTGGAAAAGGGTAGAACATTTGATTGGGAAAATCTTCAAGGTAAGTTTTCTCCTATGTGGTCTAGCCCATTCCAAATTGCAGACATCGTAGGCCCTAATGTATACAAAACTGCTAATTTGCAAGGATGTAAGTTACATAGAAATTTTAATGCATTTCATTTGAAGCATTTCTACTTAGGTACCCCACATGGACACTTGGTAGATTCTTAGTTACATGCTTTCTTCCTATTTGTCATGCATTTATATGTATATAGTTGCATTTGCATATTTTCTTTACATTTCCCTCATTTCTTTCTTGGCATATTGTTTTGATTTTTGATTTGCATATGATTTTAATAATCATTATGATCTTTTGAGTTACTAGGCATTGGATCATCAGAGCACCATTGGAAAATAATGTTAGTATAATGCTTTATATAATATTTCTTATTGTTATTACATAAAATCTCTTTTATACTATACATTTTAATAATACTTTGATTCTTCCCAGTATTTTTCAAGGTTTTAGATTCTTTATTTATGTTGGATTATGGAGCATGAGATTTGTGTTAACTTATCATATAATCATCATGATCATATGAGTGTAGGATACGCGATGTTGAAGAATGGTTAGCCATAATCACTAAGTGGCCTTGGAAAACCCCATTTTCCCTCTCATAAGCCCTAGCCCTCAAGTGTGATGATCCATGGTTACCTTGTGAACAATGAGGTGAAGTGTGTTCATCTCCACTTTAGAACTCTTACCCACCCAAGAAACTTGCTATGATGCCATCAAATTATAATCAAAGGCACATACACGAGGGTTGAACAGCATCATGGGCAAAGTTTCAAAAGGACCATGTTCATTGGCAGTGTAGCTAATCAGCCAGACTCGTGTTGGAATTCATACCTTAAGAATGAAGTACACCATGGGCAAAGTATTCTAAAATAAAATAAAATAAAATAAAATAAAAAGTGGGGACCATGTTCATTGGTAGTGTAGTAAGTTCTTAAGTGTGATGGGGTCTAGCAACTATCCTCACCCTAACCTCCATTTCTAATTTTGAACCTATTTTCACAAAAAAGGGGCAAATAATCCTTTTTCATCCATTTTCTTTCTCAATGTTAAAAAAAAAGTTCTCAGGAAAAATCTAAAAGTTGTGGCTAGCCATGGTCTAACGTGAGCCTATCCTCCTCATTAAGTTTAGTATGGGTCTTGTGCTCTAAGTAGTCCGCATGTTGTTGACTTTTACTTTGTAAGAAGATTGGGAAAGAAATCATAATTATATTTTAATTATATATAGATATATGTAGTTAAAATAAATAAAATTATATATTTAGAGTTCGATTAAATAAGATGGTGTGGTTTGGTTGGCCCACGTTTAGTTCTCTTTTGATTATATGGTTATTTTAATCATGTTTATATTAGTATAGTTTGCTTTCAAGTCTCAATTTGCCCATTATGTGATGTTTTCAATTGCATCTCATTCTAAAATTTCTATGGTCTTGTTCCTGGCACTTGCATGCAATTAAAAGTTTGGGGGCTAAGTGTTGATGTTAGCACTTCCATGCTCTCATGAGGTTATGATTATTAATGTCTCTATTTATCTCTCTTAATAATCACATTAAAAATCATGTGAGTGGTGGTCATTGTTGGCGGTGGTTTTAAACATTAGTGGAAGATGTTTAAGAAGTTATGAACATAGTGGGCACTTAATTGGAGAATGCGGACGTTATTACACAACAAGTGGTGGCAGTTTCTGTAGCTATTACATGAAACATGAGCATCATTATGGATGGCCATAGTGGGTATAAAATCAGGGTTGGGGAGGTGGGGGGTTGGGGGCTGGGGCAGGGGGCGGGGCGGTTTGGTTCTAGCTAATAGTCTTGTGGGACGAATTCCTCTCTAGAGGTAGTGGTTTCCTCATTTCTTTTCTTTTTTTTATAGGCTTCTTGTTGATCTTTGAGGAGGGTCCAAAGTAGAAGCCAACGACCTAAAATCACATCCTTGTTAGTCTTCCTGGCAATAGTAGGAGGGTTTTCTCTCTCTTCTTTCTATATACAATAATTCATGTAGTGCAGCCCATGTGAAGGATGTGAGACGTGTGGTTTTCTTTGGGCCGACAGCTTGTCTCGGTGGTGCAAACGTGGGTGGATGATCTTCCTCTCTACCACAGTACACAAAATGTGGCAAATGGCAATAGGCTTTGACGATTGTAGTTACTACCTTGTGTGGACTGTGGTGGATAGTCTCTTTTCTCTCTCTCTCTCCCCTCTTTAGTGATGATCATGGTCTTCCTACCTAGCAGTGGACACCATCAGCGGTCACGGATTAACAGTGTCAACGTGACAAGGGAAAATTCATTTCTTTTAGTTACTTATTGTATTGAAGATAATTATTTAATTTAAATTCTAAATTTATTTTCAATTTATTACTTGCAAAAGGCCACGTAGCCCTCTCCAGCTAAGACTATTTCCAAGTTTCCATACCCATACGAGAGGTACCCTAGGTAGTAGTCTCCTAAAACGAGTTTTCTTTCTCGGTGTTGGTGTGACCAAGATTTATGCATCAACAAATATCACTTTGTGAAGATATTCATGAGGTATTTTCCAAAGAAGGATAGGCTTAGAGAAATGTTAAAATGCTTAGTTATCTTACTTTTGTTTGTTTTAGGTCTTTACAGTCTTAGAGATTTTGATTTCATTGAAATCGATTGTAACACTGTATTTCCATATGTTAAATGCAAGGGTGGGAATTTTGTGATAATGTTAAAGAAAAATGATAGAGCTGCAATATGAACAATGTTTTATGTCAATTAAATTTGAAAAAATTCTCATTTATGCTCCATCACATGCTATCCTACGTTGTCTACATCATTAAAAAAACATTTTTGACCATGATTTTGTACTATATTGTACATTTAGATTAGTAGACAGATGGTTGGAAGTTAAATACCAGGCCAAGACACGCAAAAGTAACTAAAGCTTTTTTAACTTGAAACAGGTACTATTCTGCTATGCGATTTTACTTCCTTTTGAAAAGTCTTCAGATCTCATTTTTAAAGGTATAAAATAATTTTTAAATGTATAAAGGAGACAAATTTTCGATCTTGCAATTGAAGCATTTTTTGTTCTACTTTCTTGCAACTAAAAATGTAGAACTAAAGAACTTGAAATACCAGTCATTTTTCTATTTTCTTCCATGTTGAAACCAATAATATAATATTTTACTAATAGGCAATTTTACTGAATTTGAACTAAGGATGCAGAACGAAAGCCATTAGTAATATGGAGAAACGTTAGGGCAACATACATGGAGCCATGGTGCCCTGAATCAAATAGATTTGCAAAATGAAAGAATCGTGGACCAGATGCATCTCTATACAGATGATTTTCCCTATCCTCCTCCATTGAACTTTTATTTTATTGAAACCACTTCATCATACTTCAACTTTTCGACCCTCAAAAGCATCATGGATCAGATGCACCTCTACATAGACAATTTTCCCTATCGTCGTCCTCCTCATCCATTGGAATTTGATTCTGTTGAAACCAATTCATCTTGCTTTAGCTATCCAAACATTGAAAACATTTTGGATGAGATGCATCTCTACACAGATAGTTTCCCCTATCCTCTTGAATCCACTCAAACTAGTTCATCCTACTTCAGCTTTACAAATGTCGATCCCTAGACATTTTCAATGATGGATGATGAGAATACCATGCCTCATAAGCACAGGAGGATTGAATCTCTAGCAGCATGCTACACCATTCATATAGTATGGGATGCATGTTTTTCTTTTCTTTCTCATTCAAAAACCTTTGTTTTGCTCTCGACGCCATCCATTGTCCTTATCTCGATCGAGCCACAAAGCGTAGTCGCATGAAACTAGCAAAGGAAGATCCTAGAGAGGCTTACTATTATTGAAAAATTAGTTCCTCTTGGAAGCTCACGAATCAATATGGTGCATATGCTAGATCAAACCATAAGTTATGTAAAATTTTTGGAATCAATATTAAGGTACTGAAGGCCATGGTAGTCTCCTACTGCTTCAATGAGGCACTATTGTTAGTGTCTATAAACACTTTCCTATGCCTTCAAAGAGCTTTGCTTCGCCCTTGCACATTACTCCAGCTTGTCATTCTACATAGCAGCACTATTGCTATTGTGATCCATGACTTTCATTTTTGCTATCGTGCAATTATTATTTTAATTATCATTTCCTTTTTTTAAATATCTCATACTCATTCCGTTGATTTGATTTCCTTCTTTGCAATGTGTGAGAGGTACATGTTTCCTTCTTTTATAAGGATACAACAGTTGGTGAATGCACCGTACGCATTTTTAATTTTGATCATTAAAATTTCTGGTGTTGTTTTGGGATTAACTGAGAACGTGTGTTTTATAGCAAAGTAATAATAGCTATTGATGGCCTCTATCAAGCCACCATCTTTTGCATTGATTTCCTCATGAAACTGGTCACATCGTAAACTTGGCAAAAACTATACATTGAGCGCAGGGAGGTTTTTTCTTGCTATTTAATAATAAAAATGAAAATATAAAAACTCCTTAATTTGAGTAGGTACAATATTCAAGTTCACCTCAAGTGGGTGGGTGGATTATTTGATCAAGCCTACCATGCTAATTTGGCTTATTGTCTTAATAACCCTTCATTCTTGTGATTTGGAAATTCAAATAACTCTAATATGTAAGGAAAAAATTAATAGTATGGGGATTGGAGCTCGAAATAATTGTAATATTTTCACATTTCATGATATATAGGTTAATTAAAATTTTCTAGCTAAACATCCAAGAGTCTTTATCACTACGTTAACACCTCATTATTTACAAATTCTTTACTGAAGGGAAGAGTTTTCATATGGTCATCTCACCTCATTTGTTTTGACCTTTAGAACCATCTATGCAAGCTGCATCTTTCTCTTGGAAGATGTCATAGAGAAATGAATCCTCACCTAGTCCACTATGATATGTGATGAGTGGCAAGGTACCCCTATGCCCAACCATACAAATCACAAGGAATTCATGCATGATCCGGTTGAATTCCATGTACTTTACAATTTTCAGTACACTAGTCTTCAAGGAAGTGAACCTTGCCATAAGGTCATTTTTTATTTTCCCGATTACATTTGTAAAGCATAATGGTATGGTTAAGATAATCAAGGCATATCATTTTTATCATTTTATGTTTTATGTTTCTAGGTGCTTGAAGAGAGAAAGAGAGAGAGAGAGAGAGAGAGAGTAATTTAATGACTAATCTAAATTAACTAACTAATTAGTCTCTAACTAATCCTAACATAAGCACCCATTTCTACTTTTCGTACACATCCTGAATCCACATATTCACTACTGGGTTACCAAGAATTATGCTACTAGGTGCACCAAGCACTAACACTACTAGGATTCCCAAGCGAATACATGTTACACTTGAAGTCATCATACTTATGTATTTAATCCATCTAGCTTATCTTGCTTAATTATATTAATTAGCTTAAATACTAGAAAATATTGAATAACTGATTGGAAACATTAAATGCATAAATGAAATATTTAATCTATCCAAAATGCTGCAAGGTTTATAAGAAAACTCATCTTTATTATTGCACACACTGTCGTGCTTAGGTACAAGAATGCTTGAATAAAGATCCATACACTCAATGACTCTTGCTGTGGGCACTCAAGAGAAATATTCTAACTTTCAAATGTAAAAACTACAAGAGTTTTGCTACTACTAAAATCTCATTGCCATAAATGCGAAATGTGGCTGGTGGGCATGCATTTATAGCCAAAAAGTGAACCCTATGTCGATGGGACCTCATCAACACATCATTACATGCATCGATGGGGCCTCGTCGATGAGGCCACATCAACAAGCCTTGTGAATGCAACCAAACTGTGACTCATCATACCTTCATGACTGAATGAAAACTCATCCTCAAGTTTCTTTATAAAATTGAGAAGGTATGGGATTATTGACTAACTCTTAACAAAACAAAACAAAACATACTAACTTGATAAAATTGAATGCCTTGCTCCTGCCTTTTGTTTAACAGCTTTTCTTGCCATTTTTCTAGCCATTGTTATTCCATTTTCTATCCTTTTCTATCCTGTATTCTATTTTTTTTCCTAAAAAGTTCATTTTCTTTGTTTCAAACTTGTTTTCAGCCATTGCCTTGAAAAATCTTTTTAAAGAATTTTCAAGCCCTTTATTTCCTGTTCTCAAAAGTTCGTTTCTTAAAGACTTTCAGGTCTCATCACTCATTTTTCTTTAATCTTTTTTTTTGTTATTTTAAGCCCTTATTTCCTAGTCCCATTTTTGAATTTGTGTTTTGGTGGCTGGTGAGCACGTATTTATAGCCAAAAAGCAAATCCTACATCGATTGACCTTGTCGACACATCATTACATGCATCGATGGGGCCTTGTCAATGTAACCAAGTTGTAACTCATCATACCCTCATGACTGAGTGAAAACTCATCCTTGAGTTTCTTTATAAAATTGAGAAGGTATGGGATTATTAACTAACTCTTAACAAAACAAAACAAAACATACTAACTGATGAGACGCGACTTGCACTAGGCCGCGATATCGCGTACGTGATATCGCGACCGCCACGATATCGCATCCCATGCGATATCGTGTACGCGATATCGCGTCTTCTCTTGCGATATCACGTCCCATCGCCATTTCTATAAATAAGAGGCGACACTCCCTTCATTTCCCAATCCTGGCTAGTGTAGCGAAGCTCTGGCAGGTTGATCACTCCAGAGTTAGAATTTTTCCCCATGTGCCCGCAGTAGGAGTCCTAGAGTGAACGGCTCTTTATTCGAGCAGCTTGTAACCTGAACCCAAGTTGTGTACG
>MNCI01004881.1:55666-87202 GCA_015680685.1 Gnetum montanum | reverse complement strand
TTTACTTAATGATTTAATTACCCTTGCTAATATATGATTGTGTTATGTGTCCAGATGGCAATCATACAACAACGGAATGGATTTGGAGTAGACACATGGAATGGAGCAGCGCTGAAGCAGCATGCAAGGAATGGAGTTGATAATGTGCTTACAGATGGACAACGAAAGGCGCAATCTAGGCGTTGGCAGCAACAAGACTCTTCTCTCTTCTTCTCTTCTATTCTCTCTCCCCTTTTCTCTCAGCTGCCAACTATGGCCTGATGTCATTGTAATAAGGTGTTCACCCATGTTGTCATGAACACCAGTTTTTGTCAAGTCTTGTAATAAAGACCGTTCACATGTCATCCCATTAGTTCCATCTTCCCTAATAATCCCATACCTACCTGATATTATTGTAAGGAACTCGAGGACGAGTTTTCATTCAGTCATGGGGGTATGATGAGACGCGGTTTTCACTAGGCCGCGATATCGCGTCTTCTCCTGCGATATCGCGTACGCGATATCGCGTCGCGCCGCCATTTCTATAAATAAGAGGCGGCACTCCCTTCATTTCCCAATCCTGGCTAGTGTAGCGAAGCTCTGGCAGATTGATCACTCCAGAGTTAGAATTTTTCCCCATGTGCCCGCAGTAGGAGTCCTAGAGTGAACGGCTCTTTATTCGAGCAGCTTGTAACCTGAACCCAAGTTGTGTACGGCAATAAAGACGAACTTGTTTGGATAAACCTTGCAGCACGTGGTTTCATTTATTGCTTTCTTTCCTGCTTTCCTAGTGCGTTCAAGTACGACTTGATTACGAGCGTCTACGGACGTGTACGGCTAGTCAAGGAATCGGCTGCTTGACGCAATGCATGAGTACGACTCAATTACGAGCATTGGATGCTTGGTAACCCAGTAGCGTATTCCAGGATTCTGCGCTTGGTAACTCCAGGGTCCAATGTGTACGACTAGTCGAGGAATCGGCTACTCATTGCTAGGCTAAGAACGTGTGATAAGTACGACTTAGTTATGAGCACCCACGGGTGTGTACGGCTGGCTAAGGAATCGGCTGCTTATCACACGTAGGCTAAATAGGTGCCTCAGTACGACCACTTCGAGCACTTGCGTTACGTGTGGCAGCGTTTGGTAAGCTGCAGTTGCATAGTTTAGGGTGTGTCCGATAAGTGGGAACGGATGCTGACGCTAGTTAATTTAGACTTAGATCTTAGTTAGAGTTAGTTTAGTTTCTCAACTCTTTCCTCCTGGTAGCATAGAAGATAAGCCGAAAATACCAAAAAAATCACATACCTCAGACTTGCTTAACCATACACAGTGACACAGACAAGCAAGCCTGGGAAGACAACAAACGATTAACCCTAAGTGTTTCTTGTGGCGTTAAGGCATTTAGTATGTAGAGTTCGACCAGATCGCGCGTGCACGCTCGTATTCGTATGGTGGAGTGTAGGGGTACCTCGCCACTCATCACTAACTTAACAAAATTGAGTGCCTGAGTGTACAGATCAACACATTACAAAAATTATGGTGTTTATGACATAAAATTGAACACCATGTTGTGACTTTTCAAATTTGGACAACATGCCCTTTGATGGCATGAAGTTGGTAGAGAAGGTCAAATAGTCCTAGGAGTTGGTGGATCCTGAGGTTTTGAGGGACCTTCATCGACTTTAGGCATGTGTAGTGGTCAAGGTGGCTATGACTATCCTACTACTATTGAAACTTTCGATGGCAAGTGGAAAGCATCCAACAATGCTTTCATTTTCTCCTTCTTAATTTTAGGATCATGCACCATCCATGCAACTTCACCAATGTGGATTGGAATGGGCACATCCTAAGGACATGGGATTGCTAGAAAGAGCTCCTTTGCATTGATAAACCAGGTAGCGAATTATTTGTGTTCAATTTTGAATACTCTAACTACATCCTTCAGCTCTTGGCAATCATTCATTCTTTTAGGCAAGTTCTCAGTAGTTGATAGTTGATTTATGAATCATGCCCTAAGAACTTCCAGTTTAGCATTTGCAATCTCAAGCTTTTGGTTAGTGTCTTTATGGTGCTTGAACTCTGCCTCGTATAGCAAGTACAAGCTAGCCACTTGTTTTTCCAACTTTGACCATGCCTATCTAGCAGTTAGCATTGCCAAATTTGCATAGTGGAGATTGGCCACCTTCATGTATTCTATCATCTCTTTAATCTACAACTCCCTTAGGTAGATCTCCACTCTATTATAGGCATTAATCCCATGAATGATGGGCTACCATACTTCTCTTCCTTGTTGAAGTTGTTGGAGGGCTTGGTTTACTTTTTCCTTTATCATCTGGATGTGCTTCTCATTTACTTCCTTCTACAAGCCAACCTGGTCTCTATAGTGATTTATTTCTAACTCTTTTAAATTTTAAAGCTTCATTTTTCTAGGCGGTGATCTCAATGGTAGACTTATGGCATATGGCATAGACTTCCTCCATAGACAGATTCCAATTTTCTATGGTCATTTTTCTTAATTTAATATTCACCTTGGCTAGCAAGTCCTGCTATTGATGAATGAATTCCTGCATCTTTTCTTTTTGGGCATCAACATTTCACAAGCGATGATTTTCTACAATTAGTGCTTCATTCTCCTGGTGCATCTATACCAAGTCCTTCTAAACCAAATAGCTTTTTACTTCTATCAGAGATTGGTTGAAGATGACCATCATAGTTTCCTCCTCAGCTTATTTTGGTCTTTACTGAAGTTGTTAAAAAGCTTCATCTTTTGTTATAGTTGGGTTGAGGAGTGTGAGATTAGCAAGATGGGCATGTAATTCAACAACCTCCATGGCCAAGCATTAATTCTATGCTTGAGGTGTTTCACGTTACCCCTCCAAGATGATGTATTTGCCCCTTGCTTCCAGTAGTTCCAATCAGGTTGCACTAATGCTATCTAGAAAATCAAAGATATTCAGAATTGGTTGCCTAGTTCCTACCAGTTAATCTAGAAATTCTTCATGTTGGGATGCATTTAATCTTCCGTTGATCCTACCTATGGATGTTTGCACATCTTCAAGTATAGATACATCTAGTATAGATGTTGTAGGTGCATTAAGTACTTCAGTGATATAGTCAACAACTACTTTAGCCATAGTCTCTTGTCCTTGGTGCTACATCACCAATACAATGGCCTCTTCACCTTCCTCCAAAAACACTAAGAAGGAGGTGGCATTCCAAGAGATTTCTAGGAATAAATGGTGTTGCAATAATAACACCATCACCTCTCAAACATTGGGATTAGACCTTGTAGGCAATTGCATTTGTTGGGTAGAAAAAATTGGTCCACCCCTTTCCATCTAGTTGATTATCCAAGCCACCTCATTAAGGTATATCATTGCTAATTGATACATAGATGGGTCAACATTACTCGTCCCTACATGCTGCTCTTGCTCATGCAAGAGCTACTCTTGGATTTCATGTAATGTTCAATGGCTGTGTGGGCCTCTAGCATTGTTTCTTGAGTAGGCGGTGGAGGTGGCAGCTACTTCTCTTCTTTAGTTGTGGCAGGTGTCTTCTCTTTCATGATTTCAGGCCATGAAGCCAAAGGAGCATGTCTAATTGTGTCATTGGTGTAGTAGATGATTCCTCCCCTTTTGCAAAATTTACCAATGAGGCATGAAAAGGGCAGGGTTTTCCTTCCACGTTCATTTTTCTTGAAGCATTTTTTGATCTCTAATTAGATTAGTTATGGAAGGTTTACAAGAAATGTTTTGATTATAGTAGCACATGCTTAGGTGAAAAAGGTAATCACTTTGCTAAGCCTCATCATTGTGTTGAGGTGATAGGCTGATATCTTGAAGTAGATGTTCTTTGCCAATGTGAGCATGTTGAACTCCTTATAATCGACCCCGTAACACCACTAAGTCCACTCCTTTTTGGCCTCAGGGTCACTTTGTGTTGACAACTTTACCAGTTGTGTTTCAATATCAAGTAATCCCAATTCTTTTGTAATAACCTTGATTGAGTAGGACACCTAAATATCTTTCATTTTTACTATAGACCCCAACCTTCTATTATTCTAGAAGAGATATGTCTCTTCCATGTACCACTCCCCATTGAAGATGATGATTGGCCACATGGAAGAGGTTTGTAATTATGTTTTGACTTATACTAGAGCTTTCTCTAGAAATGGCCTAAAGTTTAGTTCTTGGAGAACTGAGTGTTGGATCTCTTAGGGTTTGATGATGTCAAGGCAAGCTTGAGTTAAAGTGATTTCAAGCCTTGGCATGGGTCCTAGTTCTTCCCCTCCCTATGATTGCTCTATTGGCACTTCTTCTTCTGGAATATGTCGAATAGATTCCACTTTGAGCTCCTCATGAAGAGGTCCCATTGCATGGGTCGCCTCTTGTAGTTATTAGGCTTGTTCTTCTTGGCCCCTTCTAGCTCTATGTTATTTCTCCCTTTGTTGAGAGGGTTCTCCTTCCTGCGGGCGTTTTAGTCTTGGTGCCATCTATAATGACAATAAGATCATGGGCTAGTAATTTGTTGTGTAACATGAAATAATTGAGATACCTTTATCTCCTTAGGATAGTTACACTTGGCTAAGTTGTCATTAGGGCTAATTTAATTAATTTAATCATTATTTTATTTATGTTTTGTTGTTAATAAATCATCATAGAGGTTGTTGGAAGGGTTAAGTCTTAAAAGAATTGATGTTTGTATATTGTTAAATTTATTAACCCTTTGGGGGAGTTAGAAATTTTTTTTTTTAAAATTTCATCAAAAACCTTAAGGTTTGCAAACCCCACAATAAAGAGTTTACCTTTGGTAGCTACAAGATCAAAGAACGGAGTGATTTGGGCAAACAATTGGAAAGTTATGAGCTCTAGAAGGCTTTGGGCTTTGAAAAATGGCAAAAACTCCCTTAGCATTATGAAGCAAATGATAATAATTTCAAAGTTTGTGATGTGTCAACAGGGCCTCATCAACATGGTTGACTACATTGATGAGGCCTCGTGAATGCAATTTTTGACCATTGTTGACTTGGTCAAAACTTAAAAATTACAAAGATATTTTGAATGAAATTAGGATCAAATGGAAGCCCAAATAGCCACGAACATGATGAAAATATGAGAAGAGGTTGTTAAAGTCCCAAATTGAGAAAACTAAGAAAATGAAGAAAGATGGTGGAAAATGAGAGTTCAAGGAGCACATAGTGGTTTGCACAATGGAATATGCAAAAGATAGGATTGTAGCAATGTCTAACGTAAGGGACGTAACTAATCACACTAAAAGATATGCAAGTGGGTCATGCAAAGTACAAAGAGTATTGAGTCCCCTTGAAGTTACATCCTATACAAACCATTGGATCCTTCCCAATTTTGGAACCACCAAGGTCACCAATTGATTAAAAGTTTCTTTTTCATGGAATAAACCTCAAACTCCTAGAACAAGGAAAACCATAGTGTTTGTTGGATGGGTGGATGTTGTGGACTCACTACCTATTCTATGAAAAATAAACCATGTCATAGTTATCAGACATCAGAATTCAAAAATAGAAACTAGACATTGACAATCACAACATCAAACACATACTATCATCAATAAACAACAACAAGGTCATTGTGTCATGTGGTAATAAAGCTATTTTGTTAGCAAAAATAATGAAAAGTCACTTTCCAAAAAAAACAAAACAAAGTAAAATATATAAGAAAGTGTAAAATAATCAAGAAAGGCTCAAATATACTAATGATGGTGAAAAAGGGAAAAAATTTTGAAAATCAAAGATTTGAAAAATAAATAGCTTGTAAAAGAAAAAATGTGAAAAAAATAGAAAAACTGAGAAGCCATATGGATTATTAGCATGGATGGCCATCTTCTCCATGACTAAGTTGGAATGAGAAGATCCAAAAAATTGAACATGGTTGTCCACCTGTTGAGGTGGTAGTTGCACTAGCTTATCTCAGTTTGGGAAAGGTTTCACTTGTTGGATGTTGACCAATTGAATTTTATTTGGGCACTTAGGTTTGTAAATTAACATGGTCCCAGAGGAAAAGGTTTGATCAATTGTATAAGGTCCCTTCCATAATGTTTGGAATTTGGTCTTTTGGAAGACGTGTGGGATTCCAATAGAGAACCTTATCTCCTAGTTGAAGTTTTACCTTTCATATTCTTAGGTCATGATGTTGCTTGTTAAATGCCTTATGCACCTCATTCAAAGATAGGACCACCAATCAATTTTCATCTAGCACATTGAGGTTGATTAATCTTTCTTTTTATGCTAGACTTAGGTAAATATTTAGATCATAGGTTGTTGAGAGTGTATAGAGCTTGAATTGAATTGGGACCATTCGAAGTTTTCCGTACACTAGCTTATAGGGAGAATAGCTAATAGGAAGTTTCCATGTTAAGCATTAATCCTAGAGAACATCATTGAGTTTTGTACTCCAATCTTTCCTATATTTGGTAATGGCCTATGTTAGGATTTTTGTGATCTCTTGATTAATTACCTCTACTTGACCATTGGCTTGGTGGTGATAAGGTGTTATTGATTTATGTTCAGTTCCCAAGTGTTACATCAACTTTGTAAAGGTGGAACTTGTGAAATGAGTTCCATTGTTAGAAATTAGTGCACATGACATCATAAACATATTTACAACATTTTGTTGTATAAATCTAGCAGCAGTGGATGATGTACAATCAGCAATGACTGTTGCTTCTACTAATTTCATGAGTAGTTGACTGCTACAATAATACATGCCTTTTGGTTGGACATGGATGTTATGAGATCTATGAAGTCAATACCCCATATGTCAAATGGCTCCAATGGTTGAATCCACTATTAAGGGCCTTCCATTTGAGCAGTCATCCCACCATCTTATTGATAACATTTACAAGATCGAACAAACTATTGGGCATCCCTAAATATTTTAGGCCAATAGTATCCTACCATTAGTATTTTTATGGCCATGCATCTCCCTGCATAGTGGCCTTTGCAAGACTCTCCATGATCATCTAGAGAACACACAGTTGATCTTCATCAGGGACACACCAACAAATTAGGCCATCAACACACACCTTGTAGTGGTGTTCATTAATTTTCATGACGTATTTGGCTTGATGAAGAAATTGTTACTTCTTTCTAAAGTCAAAATATTGTGGCATCTCTTGAATAAGAAGGTAAGTGAGGATGTCATCATACCATTTTGTTTTTATGGGCACTTGGTCATTTATTGCTCTTGTAAAGAGGAGTTTATCTAGAAATTGATCAAAGAGTGGGCTCTCCTCCTCTTTATTATCCCATCTTAATTGAGAGAGATGGCCAGCGACCACATTCTTGATCCCTTTTCAATCTACCATTGTGAGATCAAATTCCTACAAGATCATAAGCCATCGTATGATACAAGGGTTCACCATCAGCTTGTTCATCAAGAAGCAAATGGCACTGTGTTCTATGTGCATAAATACTTTATAGCCAAGCACATAGTGCTTGAACTTGTTGAGAGTATACACCACTACCATTAGTCCTTTTTTAGTTGTGGTATAATTCAACTATGCACTCACAATGCTTTGGCTCACATAGTAGATGTAATATGGACATTTTTGTCATCTAATTGCATAAGCATAGCTCCCAAAGCATAATTAAATGTGTTCATCATTATTTGAAATGGTCTAAACTAGTTTGGTGCTTGTAGAATTGGATTTTCTATAAGTTTTTCCTTCAACTATTGGAATGCATGTTCATATTGCTTGGTCCAAATAAATGGAGCATCTTTCTTCATCAACTCAACTAACAACTTTGAGATCTTAGAGAAATTCTCTATGAATAACTTATAGTAGCTAGTATGTCCAAGGAATGATTTGACATCTTTGACTATCTCTGGTCTTGGATGAACATTATCTTTTCAAGGTCTACCTCAATCCCTTCTTGTGAAATTTAGTGCCCCAACACAATGCCTTCTTGCATCATAAGGTGACTTTTTTGTCAGTTAAGCCGCAAATTTGTTTTCACACATCTTTTGAGTACTTGCTCAAGGTAGTACAAGGCTTTCTCAAATGTAGCTCCATAGGTGGAAAAGTCATTCATGAAGGCTTCGACACCATTGTTGATTTGTTGTTGGAAAATACTAAGGACTGGGTGTTGAAATGTTGTAGGGGCATTGCATAGACTGAATGGTATCTTACAATATGCAAAAGTACCCCGAGGACTCATGAATGTTGTCTTGGCCTAATCTTTTGGCACAATTTGGATTTGGTTATAGCCATTATAACATCCAAGAAGCTATAATAACAATGCTTAGATATGGTGTCCAACACTTGATCCATAAATGAAAATGGAAAATGATCTTTAAACATTGCCATATTCAACAACTTGAAGTCAATGAAGACCCACCACTTACCACCTTTCCTTGGCACAATTATGAATGGGTAAACCGACTCACTATCCACAATGGGACACACAAACCGTACATTGAGGAGTTACTCTATTTCTTCCTTAATGAGCTACTTCAATTTGGGGTTCAATTGCCTTTGTGGCTGCTTTCTTAGCTTCATGGCTAGGTTAGTGTAAATGCGATGTTGGCATATCCTTGGATCGATTTCTATTAGCTTGAGATTTGACCAAGCAAAGGTTGCTGGCCATTTGTTAACCACCTTTAATAGCTTTTCTTTTTGTTTAGGAACAAGTTTGAAATTGATTATGACTAGTTTACTATTGTTTAAAAATGCATATTCCATGTTGGCTAGCAGAGTTTTTTGCTCTTGGGGCTCCTGCTGAAAGTTATCAAAACTCTCCCCAATAGGTATCATCATCTTCATCATTAGAAAGTTGGTAATGGACTTGATCAAGTTCATCCATATTTTTAACATAAGCACATGTTAGGCTCTTAGTTAGTTTCATGCATAATGTGCTACTATATGAGCTAGCTATTAGCCACTAGGTGCCCTTGTATTTTGTGGCTGCTACGTACAAACACCTTTGAATATCTGTTTCTTGTGCACACTAATTACATGCTTTGATGTATGTACTTTTGATGGACCAAATCTTTTGCACACAATTGCATCCATTATCATTATACATGATGCATGGAACACACTTCTTCTCTAACTTTCCAAATTCATTTTCCTTGGAGATTTCCAAGGAGAGGTCCCTTATGCCCATACGTGTATTAACTGTGCTTAACCAAGCCCTTTGCATAATGATGGGGAAGTGACCTTTGTAGTTTTCAACCTTGATTACTAGAAAATCAACAAGATAGGACCACCCACTTATTGTGATCATAATGTCCTCCACTAATCCCAAAGGAATAGTAGTTGATTGATCTACCAATTCTAGACAGATGTTACTCTTCCTAAGAGGTGGTAGGTTCTAGGCCTTGTACATGTCATGGGAGATGAAATTGACACTGAAACCAAAATCAAGAAGAGCCTTGCATGGCTCATGTACAATGATTTATAGGTAAATGAGTGAACTTCTTGGGTTAGATCTTTTTGTAAGAAGGTTTCTAGCCTTAATCCAAATCAAAAACAACATGAGTTAGCATCACAGTGTGGATTCGAGGTGGCGTTTGGTTTGAAAAACACTTGAAGGTATTTGATGTAAAGGATGAGGGTACTAGAGAAGTAGGGAGATCAACCATACTAGGTTATGAGGGTTGGAGAGTACTGCTAGGTTGAAAGAATTATCTTTTTCTAGATCAATTTTCTAAATCACTTGGCTAGAAAGCTAGTTGTGAATGTATAGCCCTTGTAGCATTTTGTTGCTATAGTTGTGGAGGAATCTCATCATGCATGGACAAAGCAGGTGGTAACTAGGTTAAGGGAAAAGGGGTGTGTGCAGATAGATGTAGAGGATGGTATGGATATGGGTTTTCTCCTCGAGTAGATGGTGAATGTGTTCGATGATACTTTGGAGGATAATAGTGATGCTGAAATGAGGCATGACTTGTAGAACTTCTTAGAGAAATGGATTGCTAAACATAGTATTCATATGGATTTGGTTTCCTATAATGGTACTGCTAGTTTGGTGGTGGAACTCTCCATGATTGTGGTTGATGCCACTATTGGCATTACTCATATGGTTGTGATGGAGCTCCAGTTGGGTAGTAAGCTTGTTGTTGCTAGTGGAACTACCTTGGATTTCCTTAAGGAGAAGGCAATCACCTAGGTGCTTCCCTACACGCTAGTCAAGGATTCAATGCATACATCCCAAACTCTTGTAAGTGTGACACCATAGGGAAACATCTCTTTGGATGTTCATATTGATAGATGTCATAATCAGTTTCATCATTAAAGTTGATTTCCACAACTTCCTCTATGGTAGCAACTTTTCCCTTACCTCTTTGGTAGGCATGTTGAGCTTCTTTTTGCCTCCTACAGTTACGGTCACTATCTTGTTCTTTGGATTCTTCAAAAATATTCATAGTAGTTTGGAATCTTTCATCCAAAGAGTCCCATAATTTATCAACCTTTGCCAAAATATTAGAAACAAATTTTTGGATGGGCAAGGTTTTCCTTTTCACTGTGGTAACTCCTCCTTGTCACAAAATTAGACCTCTTGTTCCTTGATGAAAGGATCCCTATTATACTCTTTTGCACTTTCCCTTTTTTGCAGCTCATCTTATTCTTTTACTACTTGTTCTATTAGCCTTTGGATTTTATAAGTTCTTAGTTTAGACAATCTCCCTTAGGCATACATCCTAAGATTTATTCTAGTTTCTACTTTGAGCCGATTTATGATGTGCCGAAGTTGTTTCCTTTGAGAATAACCATGGCTAGGGTATTAGTGTAAGAGTGAGTAGTATCTACCCATGGTGACATTCAAGGGTTCGTGTGTTCCTTGTTTCCAACCTTGGATTTGCCTTCTCAGATTAGACACTCTAGAGTACATCTAGTATTTGTCATTAAAAAACTCTAACATGGTACTCCATTGGCAAATGGGTTCTAGTTCCAAGCACTAGTACTAGCTCTTAGCTTCCTTAATAAGTTTCCTAGGAAAAAGCATGAGTTTCTACTAGTCATTTCATTGTTCTATAAGGCATAGGCATTATGGAAAGCTTGTAGATGATTCTGTGGATTAGAATTGTATTCCCCTTCAAATCATGGGATATTATTCATGTATAGGTACTTGATCTGACTATCTTCCATATGCCTGTTTGGAATCTTTACTACCTCTGCAATCTTGAGCATATGCTTCAAGTCACTAATAGAGGTTCATCATCATGATTGTGTCAATGACATCAAAGATGGTTTCTATCACCTCTACATTCTTGATGACTTTGACAATCATTTTTGTCCTGTTGATCACCTTCATCATGATTATTTCAACAGCACCTTTTATGAGAACTAAAAGATGAAGATAAATGTTTGAAATCAAATGAAGAGGATGAAGAGGAAGGTGGACCACCACCACTGCCACATCTTTTTTCATTATAAGCATCATCCTTAGATCCTTTACCATTGTGATGTTTACCTAAGTCCCTACCTTAACTATCACTTTTTCCCAAACCTAGTGTATGAGTAGAAGATCACAGGTTTAGGGGCACATCCTCATTATCAACAATAGGGGATGGAGAATCTTCATGTTGAGAACCTTCAAAGGGAGGGTCCTCATTGTCATCTTGATTTCGGAGGAATAAGGGATTAGTGAAATGTTTTCCCTTCATAAACTCGTGGTGCTTCACCTAGTGTCGATCTTGTTTGCATTGTGTTTTAGTGGGATGGTAGTCCCAAGTTTCATGATTGTTCACAACGTATTCCTCGTAAAGATCCAAGATGTCAAAATTTTTAAGGGTTTGAAACAACATCCCATGCATCAATTGATTAGGGGGCAATACAATGTTGCCCTCCATGTCATGCCATCGTAGCTATTCATTTTGATGTAGGATGAAGGTGAAGTCTAGTACATACTCATCTAGAAGAGTATATAGCAGTTTGCACTCTTGTGGAACCTATGATTTGACATCTTCATGCCTGTGAGACGAAGACATTTTGCAACAAATAAAATTATCAGTGTTCTTAGTAGTTATATGTCATGTGAGAGTGATGTTGACCTTGAGTTCATCCAACAATATTAATAATATTCACTAATCCTAGATAGCACACGTTTCAATAAACAATGTCCTTGGTAATGGGGTCAATGATCAGTGATGAGATACCACTACGTCCAACCATATGAATCACAAAGCATTCACACATGATTTGGTTGAATTTCGTGGATTTTATAGTTTTTGGTACAATAGTCTTCTAGGAAGTGAACCTTGCCCTAAGGTCATTTGTTGTCTTCCTGATTATACTTGTGAAGCATAATGGTATGGTTAAGAGTACTCAAGGCATATCATTTTTATAATTTTATGTTTTATGTTTTTGGGTGCTTGAAGAGAGAGAGAGATAGAGTAATTTAATGACTAATCTAAATTAAATAACTAACTGGTCGCTAACTAATCCTAACATAAGCATTTGTTCCCACTTTCCGTATATGTCCTAAACCCACATATCCATTAATGGGTTACCAAGTTTTATGCTAGTGGATGCACCAAACACTAACACTATTGGGATGACCAAGCGAATACATGTTACACTTGAAACAATTGTACTTATGTATTTAATCTATCTAGCTTATCTTTCTTAATTACTAAAAAATATTGAATAATTGATTGAAAACATTAAATGCATAAATGAAACATTTAATCTATCCAAAATGCTACAAGGTTTATCGGAAAGCTCGTCTTTTTTGCCACACACACTATTGTGCTTAGGTACAACAATGTTCGAATAAAGATCCATACACTCAATGACTCCTGCTATGGGCACTTGGGAGAAATATTCTAACTTTCAAATGTAAAAACTGCAAGAGTTCAACTACTACTAAAATCTCATTTTCATAAATGTAGCTGGTGAGCATGTATTTATAGCCAAAAAGTGAACCCTACGTGGATGGGGTCTGATCAACAAGGCCATGTTGATGAGGCCTCGTCAATGTGACCAAACCATGAATCACAAATATGTAAGAATGTTGTCACATTTATTGAATGTTATGGAGTAGGATTTTAAGATTTTTAGAAGTATTTCTTTTGGTTTTGCAATGAGAAAAATTTAAATTGACAATGAGACCTAATAACTTTTTAAGGATCTGTAATCTTGTAAGCCATTAAAGATTCAAGGTCAAAAATAAGAGAAAATACTTGAATGTTGAAGTTTTTACTTAGGAGAGTCAAAAATTCAAAGTTTTTGTGCTCTCAAAGAAATGAAGCATACTAGGTTTAACTATAATCATTTAAATGACCTTGAATTAATGAGCTTTGAAGGGGAGATTAATCTTAGCCAAAGATGTAATAAGAACATGTGGTTTGCAATGCATGATAAAGAATTGGAGTTTTTATCTAAGTTAGAAATGAAAAATCTATGATGAAATGGTTAGATCAAGCTTTGTGATTCAAAAGTTCAAACTAAATTTTAAAAGTCTTGAGGCATGAAGATCAACTATAAAATGATTAAAATGTGATGTAGTTGAAATAGTAATTAAGGAAAAGGTCTAAGAGAGATTTTTCTTAAAAGCACATGATTAAAGACTAGTTCATAATTTTGATTCAATTCTCTTTTAAGATGATAAGTTCCATTGGATTTAGAGTGTCAATCCTACTTAATTTTCAAAGAAAAAAATGAGGGGGGAGGATGTCAAACCCTAAAATTTGAATTCTAATATTCAAAAAATTTAGAGTACATGAGATCATTAAAAAAATATTCAAAAAGAAACCCCAACAATTTTGGATATGTCTTTTTAGGTTTTCATCCTTGTAACCAATCTTGAGAAACCTACCCTCTGGGGTAGAAAAAGGATTAGGTCTTACCCTTATTCATAAACATCCTCATGGGTCTTCACTTCATACTAAAGGATTTCTTGTAAATAGAAGGAGAAAACACTCTAAAGATAGAAGAATACATTAACTAGAAATTAAAAATAGATAGTAACAAAAGCTAAAAGCTTTCCATTCCTAAGCTTCCATAACAAAAAGAAATTAATACTATAGAAAATAAATTAATTTTTTAACTTTCATTAGGAGCTTTTTTTTAACCTAAAGTTATAGCTAAAAAGCAACATCCTTAAGAATTTGGCATTTCACTCTTGAAGAGAGATTATAATTATGCTCTTTCTATTAGAAAATAGTTGCATACTAAAGCTTCCAAATAGAGTAGAGAACAAGTGGTCAAAGATAATTTCAAATGCATAAAAAGAAACTTGACAAAGTAGGTTAATCACTGAGAATTACTTTACTAATACTTGGTTAAAAGTTCTTACAAATTATGGATGTCCATCTCTAAGTATGCTAAGCAATAGAACACTTAAAAAAACAAGATAAAATAAGTCTTCACTTTTACAAAGATAACGTTGAGAAGAAACATTTATCATATGTTTAAGACAAGTGTTAATAGGAAGACCTTGATGAATAAGAAACCATAAAAAATATAAATTTTAGGAAATGTAGGAGCTCTCTAAATATCTTTCATTTCATTCAAAGAGAAAAAAAAGATTAAAGTCACATGTTTTTTAAGAAAAAATGAACTCAAACTTACTCTACCACATACACATTTAGGGGCAAAAGAATATACTATACATCCATGTAAAATTACTAGCTGTTTGACAAGGTTTGATCCATAGGACTTGGAAAGAAATCAAAACACCATGTAGGCATTCAAGTTCTATAAATAAGGGTGACATATATATATTAAGAATCAAGATGAATCCAGAAAAAAGAATTAACTATGGTGCAATTTTGATAAATAAGGAAGCTTTGATGATGCCATAAGTAAGTCCTATTTGAGCAGAGCTTAATTTGAAATTTATAATCACTTATAACTTAAATTTTCTACAACAAAGAATGGAATCAAAAGTGTTTGAGAAATTAAAGGTAGTTGACATGGGTGTATATGCACAATTTGAGCTTCTAGCTTCAAAGCTGATGTTGGATGAAGAAATGAACTAATGAGTGCTGACGTATACTGATCATGTAATGAAAATATTTTATCAAGGTAAGTTTTCTTGCATGCCAATCTCTAAGTCATTCATTTTTACAGCCAATGATAGAATTCTTTTTTTTTTTTGTCATTTGTGGATACTTGCTCAATTAATTCTGAAGTTCTAGCATTTGCATTTCTTTTCAATAAATCCTATATGTTCTATGTGTAAAATTTACAACACATGGATGGACTGCACTAATCACCATATCACAATCCAGTTAAGTACCTTCAAGACCCTATATTATGTTCAAGCTTAGGACTTGAAATGTACTTGGGCAAGAATCATAGTGCATAACTTATATCATGCACTTATGAAGGTGCAAGAGTGTACAAGAAAAAAATTTGGTTTTAGCAGACTTCTCAAATTTCTAGTGTGAAGTTGATGAGTGGCGAGGTACGCCTACACTCAACCATATGAATACGAGTGTCTCACGTGTGATCCGGTCGAACTCCAAGGACTATGTGCTTACACGTCTTAATGGAATACTTAAGGTTAATCAATTGCTATCTTCCCAAACTTACTTGCATTTTCATGGTTGTATGGTTAAGTAAGCTTGAGGTATATGATTTTTATATCTTTTATCTTTTTAATGTCTTATGCTAATAGGGGAAGGTGAAGAGAACTAAGTGCTAACTTTCATTAACTATTCACTAACTAAGTTCTAATTGTCCTAATACCAATATCCGTTCCCACTTGCCACACACACCTTGAACCAGTGCAATGCTGCTAGGATTAACAAACGCTACTTGTTACTGGGTTACCAAACATTACACACGTGCTTGAAGCAGTCGTATTGAGTGCACTTAACTAGGAGAGTCAAGGGTTGAGAGAGATTAATTATCAAGGAAAGCAATTAAACATTTAACAATAATTAATTCCTATTTAGCTTAGTCCACATGCTGCAAGGTTTATCAAAAAGTTCATCTTTATTACTATACACAAATGTGTGCTCAAGTACAATTTTCTCGAATAAAGATCTATTCACTTTAAGACTCCTACTACGAGCACATGGAAATTATTCTAACTTTGGAATGGTAAAACTGCAAGAGTTTGGCTAAGGGTCTAAATCTAAGTGCCTAGAATAGGGAAAGCTGCCTCTTATTTATAGACATTACGGTGGGCCACGATATCACGGGGGCAATATTGCATACATGATATCATGGCTCATCATACCCCCATGACTGAATAAAAACTCATCCTTGAGTTCCTTACAAAATATTGGGAAGATATGGGATTATTGACTTGAATGATACTAATGGTGAATGGGGTGACATGTGAAAGGATCATCATTACAATACATGAAAAAATTAGTGTTCATGATAACAAGAGTGAGCACTATACACATTTGACATCCAGCCTTATTTGGTAGCTGAGAGAGAAGAGAGAAAGAGAGATAAGGAAAAGAAGATGTGTTGTTGCTGATGCCAAAATTGCATCTTCCGTTGTCCTTCCATAACTGCACCATCAATCTTGTTCCTTGCAAAATTGTTCCAGCACTAGTCCATCCTAAGTGTTTCCTCCAGCACCAGTCTATTGTTGTATGATTACCATCTGCACACACAACACAGTCTCATATTAGCAAGGATAACTAAATCGCAATGCAGTTGATACCTTGCCTCGGTGTACAGTCCATTGGCTGAGTTGTGATATGGCTAATACAGATTTTGGAGATATAACACTGGTGACTACCCAAGGTGTAGGGGTTAGGAGAAAATTGAAAAAATTGGACCAGGACCCCCATGACTAAGAGCGAACCTCCAGTAGCAATAAAATGGAAAAAGATAAGGAAGAAAAAAGATGGAGAAAAAGAAACCACGGCAACATCGATAAAATGGATGTCAGAGATGCAAATGAACAAAATAGATGTTGATTGTGGAAATGTTTAAGGAAAAGAAGTTAACTAATGCACCAAGTAGGAATGCTGTGGGTCATCCTCGAAGTAGGCTCATGCCCTTAATGCCCTGACAATTCCACATTCAAAGAGTTCGTAGGCTCTAGAAATGTCATTTGGAAGTAAGAGTTAAAGTCTTAACCACAAGAATTTACCAAAAAGAAGACAATGCATAAACCAAAATATGGACTATTGATACAACCGAAAATGAGATGGAAAATGGGGAAAGAATGATGGAAAGAAGAGAATGGAATGGAGTCTCAAGAACAAGGTGGTGTACAGCCCCTTGTGTATTAATGGTTAATGTGACTTAGTAGATCTCATTCCAAATCCAGCCTCAAAGAATCCACAGCCAGTGACTTCACATTAATACATTTGGCCAATCCATCCACTTGAAGGAACAAGAATGCTTCTACCAAAAAGTCACCACCATTTCTGAAACACCGTAGAAATTGCGAATCGGCCTAGGGCGAAGATTCACGATTCGGACAAAAGTTTGCAGCAGAAATCTAGAAGACAGAACAAGGCAATGAGGCGTGCAACATCAAGTCTCCAAGTTTCTTAAAAATTCTAACTTTGTTTTGTTTTCTCTCTTTACGCCACATTACGCAACATAGCGTCATGTCGCTTGGCATAATTCTGCCTAATATAGCGTGATATTGGAAGGTAGCTTACCTTGGCAAATATGACAAAGTTTAAGGCCTAAGCAGTGGACTACAACTTGTCATATATTCCACCAAGTCTTTTGTTCAGGACTGAATTTACACTCCATTACACAGAGCAGTGTAATGAGCTTCGAGGAAGGCAAAGTCAGAGTCCAAAGAGTGCAACAGATTGACTTCTTTTTTGCAAATTGGTTGCTTTACGCTTATTACGCTACGCAGTGTAAACAAGCATAACTTATTGTGAGGTTGACTATTTTTACGCTCCATTACGCTTTGTGGCGTAAATAAGTGCAAAAATAAGTGTAACACTTGTGGAATTCATTTCATTATGCTCTGCTACGTTACGCAGCGTAAACGAGCATAATGTAGCATAAAGTTAGCTAAGGCAGTACCAGACACGCACCTGCTATCGATACGCAGCAATACGCTTGTCAACGTATCGCAACGCAATCATGAGGCGATTTCAGCAGGAGTGGTTTACAGCGTACTTTCTTCCCCCAAAAACATAATGCAGGATGACCAGCTCTAACATAAAAATTGTGAAGTCAACAATGTTTTGAAATTTCGAGACATGTGTCATCAGGGCTGTGCCTTCCCACGTGATATTGAACTTATAAATACTCTAGTTGGCAGAAAAGAAAGGGGAGGATCTTCCTTCTTTTGANCGAGCAAAGATCCATGTACACAGTCTTAACCACGGATCCGTGCGAGGGTCGTGCTAGAGAAAACGAATCCGAGATGCCCTGAACAATCTTGTCAATCAAACAGGGACTTACTTAATTAGTAAATTGTCGAATATTGCGATAGTATATGTATTATATATATATTCCACAAAACGAATTAATTCGATGAATCATAGAAGGAGTAGAAAAAAATGTAAAGAACTTGAAATAATGACAACATCAATGTGACAAGGAAGATCAGATTTAGAAAAGATGCATAATTCCAAGATCTATGTTTTGACTCGAAAGTTGAATGTATTGCATACAATGTTTCAACGGTAGACTTCACTTATCTTTGTGCAAAGCATACACAAAATAACGAGAAAACTCTTCAAAAGAGAGTACATAATGAAGTTTGATCTACCTCGTAAGCCAAAACTGGAATGCAAGGAGGGTCAAGCCTAGGTGTCTATCGATCAACTATTTTTGATCAATAAACATTACCAATCATACCAGATGATCTCTCAATCTCTGATCTGCTCCTTNTAGCCCATATGATTATTTTGTTTAAGGGGTGTGCTTTGAATTCTCATTTTTTTTCTTTCTTTTTCTTTCTCTCTATTTTTTTTTTTTTTGCGTACGAATCACACCACCATGTAAAGACTTATTATTTTTATTAGCTCAGCTTTCCAATAATGGAGCAATGTTGGAATGGTAAGGAAAACTCAAGAAGAAAACATTTAAACACCCAAGAGAATGGCCAACGCAAGTGCATCAAATCCCCTTGAAGTCACACCCTTTTTAATCCTTGAGTCCTTCCTTAGTTTAAGAAATGCCTAGTCACCAATTCGTTGATAGTTCTTATTATTGAAAGAAAGGGACTATACAGTTCAAAGCCAAGAGAGACCATAGAAATTCATGGATGCATGGATGATGTGGACTCATTGCCTATTATATCAAAAGAATCATACCTTAGTATCAATATTATAACTCAAAGGCAAAAACCAAACATTAGCAACCAATAAAATACAGTTCATACCACCATTAGGAGCAGTTATTAGGTGATGAATTTAACAAAATAAATAAACACACAAATAAAAAAAAAAGTATAAACGATGTTGCAAAACAAAAACAAGAAAAGTGAAAGAAATTTGTAAAACAAAAATGTGTAAAACAAAAACTTAAAAAGGAATTGAGGGCCTCAATTGATTAGCAGAGGTGGCCATCTCCCCCATGATTGAGTTGGAAGGGGGAGATTTGAAATAATGAGAGAGGTCATCCCTTCTTCGAGGTATTATGTGCATTGACTATTCTAGATTCATGGTAAAGTTGGTCTGTTGCACATTGACTAGTAATCTTTTATCAGAGTGCTTGTTTAAAGTTTTTAGGAATTTCCAGCTTCCCCCTATTGATGTTTTTAGGTTCAGGGTTGTAAGTTGGTGACACTCTTGCTCTAGTGCATCTATTCCTTTGACGTGGGTGCAAGTTGTTCCCCTAGTCAGTTCCATGCACGTTGGTGAGTTGCTCTCTTGATCAGCTATCAACCATTGGGTGTCTTCTTGTTGTGTGGTTGCTACATACAGGAACTTTTGTATGTTAATTTCTTGGGCACACCAGTTGCATGCAGGCAATGCTGAACATTCTTGTATGTAATCACACCCTGTATCACTGTATGTGATGCATGGAAGTTTCTTTGTCTCGATCTTTCCAGAAGTGTTTTCCTTAGATATTTTCAGGAAAATATCGTAGATTCCTAGGCATGTGTTTATGGTACTTAGCCATGCCCTTTCCATTATTATTAGGAAGTCCCCTTTATCATTGTTTACTTGTATCACTAGGAAATCAGTCGGGTATGAGCACCCACACATAGTGGTAACGATGTCCTCCACTAGTCCCAAGGGAACAATGATGGACTGGTCAACTAGCTCTAAGTGAATATTTCTCTTCTTTAGTGGAGCCAAGTTCTAGGCTTTATACATCTCTTGTGATATTAAGTTGACTTCAGAACCTGAGTCCATAAGAGCTTTACGTGGTTCATTCCCAGCGACTTGGAGATAGATTAAAGGGCTTCCAAGGTCAGAGAATTTCCTGGGAAGGTGGCCCACCTTAATTCGGTTAGTGATGGCATGTGTTAACATAATCGTGTGCTTTGAGCTTTATTTTTGGTTTGAAGGGAGCTTTGAAGCCTTATTTGATGGAAAAGCGTTCAGAGGCTCAACTGCTTGTGGTTGTGAGAGCTTGGTTGGATTGTTGATTCTGAAAAAAGATGTTTTCTTTGTACGGTTGTCAAAACCAGTAGTGGGTTGGAGGTTCACAGCTCTCGTAGCATTGTGTTGCTACAATTGAGTGGGGAGTTCCCCTTGCATTACTGGAGCGGGTGGTAATGGAGCTATCGGTGTGAGAGTTGCAGATGGGTTTGGAGGATGGTATGTCTATGGGTTGTCTCTCCTAAGAGGAGTCCTATAATACTCCCAAGCTTGATAGTGACGTTGTGGTGTCATATGACCAATAATCACGTGGAGAGATTGGCTACTGCACGTAATAGCCATATGGATCCGGTTGCCGGTAAGGGTATTATTGCCTTGGTGGTGGCATCCCCCATGACTGTGGGTATTGCCACTATTGGTGTTTTTCAATAGGTTGTGGCGGAGTTCCACTTGGATAATATGTTAAAGGTTGGTGGAATTGCTTTGGGTTACCTTGGGGATAAGGTAACCATCAGGGTGCTTGTCATTTTTTAAGTTGTGGGTTGAGTGCATACACTCCAGACTCTTGCAGATGTGAAATTACTGGGCAACATCCCTTAGGATGGTCATATTGGCATATCTCACATCCACTATCATTATCTGTAGTAGAATCCAAAACCCTTTCGGTGATGGCCATTTTACCCTTACCTTTGTTACGTGCATGGTCCATGTCCCTCTTTTTCTTTTTTTCATAGTCACTAACTCGCTCCTTAGACTCTACAATTTTAAGAAAGGTTTCAAATCTACAATTTAGGGAGTCCCACATTTGGTTAAAATTTTCCAACACTTTTGTTGTTAACTTTTTGAGCAATAAGGTTTTCCTATTCACCATCTCTTCTAGTGGTAACTCTTCCTCCTCCTCACAGAATCTCACTCCCCTTTTTCGAAGGGAAGGATCTCGATTGTACTCTTCCGCACTTTCTCTCTTATGTAGCTCCCCTTCTTCCTTAGCTACTGGCTCCAATAATCTATGGACCTAATGGAACCTAAGCTATGATAATCTCCCTTGGGCATACATTCCAAGGGTTCTCCTGGTTTCATGCCTAAGTCCATCTATGAGATGGTGTAATTAATCTTGCTACGAGTAACCATGGCCCGAGCAACAATGTAACAGTGCATAATAATGGCCCATGGCAACATCCAAGGGTTCGTGATTTCCTTGCTTCCATCCTTGGATTTGCTTTCATAGGTTGGACACCCAGGAGTATGTTTGATACTTATCATTAAATAGTTCTAGCATCGTACTCCACCTTCGAATGGATTTTGGTTCTAAGGACCGCTACCAGCTTTCTGCTTCTTTTACTAGCATCCTTGGGAACAAATTTAGTTTTTTTCATTCATTCTCAATGTTCTGCAAGACACATGCATTGTGAAATGCTTTTAAGTGGTTATGAGGATCAGTGTTGTATCCCTCCTCAAATCGTGGGATGTTATTCATGTCTAACCTCTTGATCCTGCTATCTTTTTGGTGCCTTGTGGGAATTCTTATGGCCTTCGTGATATCTAACATGCTTCGATTTGTGAGTAGGGGTTCTTCATGGTCAGTTTTTTCATAGCATCTATGATGTCTACGCGGTTCCCTACTCTCCCTTCTTCTATGTCGTGATTCTCTAGAGTGCCCTCGTCCTCGTTCTTGACTCTCTCATTGAGGTTTCTCACTTTTTTTACCTTTATCCTCACAGTAAGGTTCCTTATGACTATGTCCTGACACTAAAGGAGAGGGTGAATGTGATGATGAAGGTAAAGAAGAAGGAGAACCATCGCCATGACAATGTTTCCCACCTTCTCTTCAGTGGTCCTGGCCCTGATTGTGCTTACGATCAGACTACCTACCCTTATCATGTGTTTGTTTTCCCTCGTTGAACACTTGGTGTTCGTGAGGATTAGAACTAGGGTTGTGAACCGTGGAGTGGAGGTTCTGATACATCACCTCTTGACCATTGTTAGAAGAGGGAAAATCAATTACTGGGGAACCTGTTGAAACTAGTTTACTATCTCCAATTTCTCTTAAAATGTGCAGGACTTTATGGGGCCGTTTAGCCTTCAAAGATGTATGATATCTCTCCTGTTGCAAGTCCCTTTGACATTGCACTTCTGTGGGATGGTAGTCCCTTGTGTCATGGTCGCATGCAATGTACTTTGCATATAACTGTGACATGCCTATTCTTGCGAGAGCATGAAGGAGCATGTTAGGGAATGCTCGGTTTGGAGGCAATACTATGTTACCCTCCAAGTCTCTCCAACGTAGCTGTTCATCTTGATGGAGAAAAAAGGTAAAGTTGGGTACATACTCATCATGATGAATATATACCACATAGAACTATTGAGGAACGGGCAGATCTTGGTTACATGTGTTGTGTCGCCAACTGTCTCTTGTGTTGGTCCTAGGTAGTGAAGTGCTTTTGTGTGAAGAAGAAGAAATTTTTGTCTTGTTTGATGTGCTATTTACCGTTGTCTTATCTTTTCTTGATTAACCCTAAGGGTTTATTCTAGCATTCCAATGATATGAATGATCTCCTATGTTCTACATAGTGCACAAACAACAAAGTCCTCAGAAATGACGCCAATGATGAGTGGCAAGGTACCCCTACACTCAACCATATGAATACGAGCATCTCACGCATGATCTAGTTGAACTCCAAGGACTAAGTGCTTACACGCTTTAATGGAGCACTTAAGGTTAATCAATCATTGTCTTCCCAAACTTACTTGTATTGTCATAGTTGTATGGTTAAGTAAGCTTAAGGTATATGATTTTTATATCTTTTATCTGTTTAATGTCTTATGCTAATAGGGGAAGGTGAAGAGAACTAAGTGACTAAATTTTATTAACTATTCACTAACTAAGTTCTAATTTTCCTAAGACTAGTATCTATTCCCACTTTCCATACACACCCTGAACTAGTGCAACACTATTGGGATTACCAAACGCTACTCGTTACTGGGTTACCAAGCGTTACACATGTGCTTGAAGTGGTCGTATTGAGTTCACTTAACTAGGAGAGTCAAGGGTTAAGAGAGATTAATTATCTAGGAAAGAAATCAAAAATTTAACAATAATTAATTTCTATTTAGCTTAGTCCACATGCTACAAGGTTTATCAAAATGCTCATCTTTATTGCTGTACACAAATGTGTGCTCAAGTACAATTTGCTTGAATAAAGATTTGTTCACTTTAAGACTCCTATTATGGGCACATGGAAATTATCTAACTCTGGAATGGTAAAACTACAAGAGTTTGGCTAAGGGTCTAAATCTAAGTGCCTAGAATAGGGAAAGCTGCCTCTTATTTATAGACATTGCGAAGGGCCGTGATATTGCATACGCGATATCGTGGGGGCGGACACGATATCGCAGCTCATCAAAAGTTTTTACAAGGGAGTTTTTCTCAATTACCATCATGTGTGGTAATCCTTTTTCTTCTAAAAAAAGAGAGGTTACAAATCTCAATAATAAGAATCAAATAACATTTAAGGAAATGTTAATTGTAACTCTAAAACAACAAAGTAGTCAAGAATTAACTAGTGTCAAGGTATTGACATGAAGATCAATCAAGCATAGCTTGATCCTTACTTCTGAAGAAAAGGATGCTACGAAGAAGTTGAAGACCCTATCAATTGTACATATGTCTACATTATGTAAGAATAAGAGCATAGATGCTATGTAACAACATTACCTCGATGTTGTTCAACACCCCAAGGAATTCACTAAGATCCAATGGATCTGGGGTGGAAGACCTAGGGAATACACCTCAAGCGAGCAAGCAACTCTCAAGTGAGTGCAAGCAGAATCACAGCTTCTTAACATATATGGTAACACACCTCACGAAGGGTAACCAACTCAAAATGAGGAGCATGCAAACAAGCACACACACAACCTTGTAGACAACATGGGTGGAAAGGGGAAACGATGCACCTGCAAGGGAAGGTGCCTCACCCCCAAATCCCTCATGATCTGGTACAAGGTGTGGCATGGCATTGCACCAAAACCATCTAGTCTTGGCTACCTACATATCTATGACCATTGTAGAATCAGGGCCATGTAGTTTTCCATGGTGAGGGGGGGGGGGGGGGGGGGGGGGGGGGGGGGGGGGGGGGGGGTACGAAGAGGACTTAGAAGAGAGTTACAACAGGAGGATGTCCTATTACTAGCTTGGTACTGTCAAGCCAGGGTGCATTTTCTAACACTTGAGAGTCACCCGAGGGTGCCTCAAAGTGTTCCATGGCCCTCGAACCATGGGGAGAGCCTAGGAGAACCACCACCCTAGGACATCTCTCACAATCCTCCCCGACACAAAGAAGCGACGTCCTCTGAGCAAAGCCTAGGATAGCATTGAGAGTACACTTCTGTATGGGTTCGAAACTTCGTCAACTCTAGGGATTCATCAACTCTTCTGATGCCAGGCTTGAAGGAAGTTACCAACCCCAACACTTGATATGTCCTTCCATCTAATTCCTTCCATGAAATGTAAGGGAAATTGAAGGAAGCCCAAAGACTTCCCTACTTGATAATCAGCGGGAGTAGTCCAACCCAAGGGCCAACATCTCTAAGGTGTCCCCTAGATCCATCCCTTCTGAGGGTGTAGAGACATATCTTCTTTCGTAAACCCATACTTAAGCAAGAAGACAACTCCTCTTCCGCAAGTCCCGCTAAGTTCCTTTGTGAATGGCATCTTAGCACCCATCAATTTTTTTTCATCATCGATTTTGAGGACTCACCAGGGCCACTACCCATGGTGAGGGACTTGGAAACATTAAACTGAGAGGGAGGACATGCTTCGAAAGAGCCATGTCTCTACAAGAAACTCATGCTTGCTAGAACTCCATGTTTTGCTACTCGCATCTAGACCCATGGGGTCTGACTAGTGCAACCATCTAAGCACTAATTCCATGTGCACCTATACCATGTGCATTTTTTTTCATCATGTCTCTTCAAGTTGGTATGAAGGGAGTTGAGCATGTTCTCCCTTCCAAACAAGGTACAATGGTAGATCTTTGGAGCTTGACCTTGCCATCCACAGACATCAGCATCGCATACCTCAATACACCATCCAACAGTATTCCATAGCCACAATGAGAGAGAAGATCCAAAAATCTATTTGGAAACTTCTCCAAGAGGCTATGATACAACAAGCCAAAATTGTCATCAACACCTCTTGTGATTGTCGAACATCGAGAATGCTTGCTCAAATGTTAGAACAAGTGGAGGATATATTGGACAGCCAACCCCATGAAAATCCTCCATACACCTACCTCATGTCAACCATAAGCACATCATCGAATGCAACCATAATATCCCATGCATGGAGAAGGATCAACCGTACTTGCTACATACAAGCTATCATTCCCACTCCAAGTTATGGAACAAGCACCATTTTTTGAACACTAGGTATAGGAAAGAATATAGAGTCACCTCTGAGAGCAACCAGATCATGAATTCTCCAAAGAACCTTGAGGTTCCTAGAATTTGAATTTCCCCACTGTATCAAGAATGACTACCTGTCTCATGATCAACACCTTTCATTATATTTTTGCACTTGAAGGAAGGATCCTCTTTGGGAGGTTTCTTCCATAGGTAAGTATAGTAGCCAAGCTACACCTTACCCATAATACATGTTCAAGTAGTTAATATAGCCAATAGAACCATATCATCGAACTGTTACCTACTGAGGGAAGACATGGGTTCACAAGTCTTACCCAAATTCAATTTCACATTGAGAACAACTTGAGACACCAAGCAGTTCATCCCTTTGAAATTTTAATAAGAGGGATTTTTGTTTCATCTTGGGAGATCTAGGTTTTTGCTTCATACATCCCAGTCAAGCCTGTTTACATCAATTTGTGGTGGACAAGGTTGCACCACTACCTATTATCATTCAACCCAAACAATTGACACAAGTCAACAACAACATTTTTCCCATAGGAGGATTGGGTCCTCAAGATAGTTTTACATGAAATGGGGTTCACAAACATTAGTTACAACTCAAAACACTACACGATTCATCCCTAAAGGGTTTACAATAAGTGTTTTCTACTAGAGAACCCCAACAAGGAAGTTCCTCTGAAGCCCCCAAAAGCTAAGTGAGTACATAAGATCATGCCTTGGTTACAAGAAGGAACATCAACAACTTGGCATGACAAAGGAGGTTTCCTAAATTTCTCCCAGGTAATAACATTCTATCTCTGAAAACAAACCCCAAGAGTTCATGAACATGGGGCAACTGCTAGGAACAAGTCCTGAACATCAACTGCTTCTAAGGCCCAAATAGGAAATAACCATCTCAATACCACCTACCTTATTATTTCAGGAACTAAAGAGGGCATCCATCAGAATGGAGAATGACCCCTCATAGAATTAAATATTTGCTAAGTAAAATCATGTTCAACTCTGCTATCCCACCAAGGAGGTGAGAACACCAACATGAATTAACATTACACTAGAGACATGGGACAATACAGTAGGGAGGGACTATGTGATACATTAGTGTACATAAGGGATAGAGTACACGGGAAAATTTGGCAAGAAATCATAGCCTATTAAGCCCAATCAGTCCCCTATCATGGAATCACACCATAGACCATGAAAGCACCAATAAGTCCCAAACCATGAGAATGCATTATAGCCCTCCAAAGCACCAAAAGCAATCAGTCACGAGAGCCCACCAACATGCACAAATCATTAGAAGCCCCTAATCATGAGAACATAAGTTCAAGTGTTTTGAGCACATTCAAGTCCACCAAGCAAGTCCACCAAGAGAAATCACAATTTCTATATCTGTAACATCATTTATTCAAGGATGGACCACCAGCCCAACATTTGCACAACTGCCCCACAATCGCATCCAACATGGAAGAGAGAGTCTAGGTGCCAATACCCAAAACTTAACTCTACTCCACCACTAGACATCGCAACATCACATTGATTTGGATTTCAGTTTGCATTGTAATTCACAGGGCCACAGTGAACCACCTGTTATCAAGATCAAGCACATCGAACCAATTTGTTTATATTTCAAGCCACATACCACCATTGATCATATGTGGACAAGAGATTTTCCAATCCAGGAACACAAGAGATAGTGTTCCCATGATTTGTCCTATCTCAAGGATGTTCACCAAAGCACACACCATCCAGGCATGCCAACATCACCAAGAACACATGGTACTAGTTCAAGAGCATAATGGGAAAGGACATGCTCTGGTCCAATCATTACAACATCATACATCAAGGAAAAAAGGTCATTTACAACATATAGTAAGGGCACTTCAAAACAAGCACTAGGAAAGCACCATACATCAAGTTTGGCCTTGTCATAGGTTATGGCATAGGCCTATAACGAGAAGCCAACTGAGTCACGTAAGGTAATACATCTAGCACTTTTGAGTGCATACAATCGAATTGAGAATATCACAAGGATACATTTCACACACTCGAGGATACGAATACATTTTAATGAGAACATACATGGTATTTGGGAATGCTACCCAGGCCTAGAAGGCTATAGGACGAACTACCCAAGCCCATCCTAGGCTAAAGGATTTAGGCCACCAAGAGCATACCATGAAAGAACCATGTTGTTCTGAGAAAAACTTGTCCTTGTCACGAAGCATAAATTATCATCTATCACTGCACCACTATCTCAAAACGTACATGATCAGCTGTTACATTGAACCCACTTCATGACTGCCATCGAACAAACACGATTTAGGACATGAATGCAACGATCAAACAATGAAATACGCCAACTAATTATCCGCCACCTACCATAGTGTGACCTCAATGCATTGGCCACTCTTAGGCGATCGGTATTCGGCATGGCCAAGGATACCATTTCATGTCATTTGCCAGCCCAAAATCTATAGGGTCTAGGACAAATCACCGTTCTCTATTAGTGCTCACCCAGCACAGTGAGGCAAACAAATCATAATGTACCTGCTGATTCATCATAGCCAAGGTATTGATAAATCCACAACCCAATGTTGGGATGCTAAGACCAAATAATCAATTCATGAAGATCTTAAGAGCACATATCTTTCCCATAGACATGGTGCTCACAGAATCACCTGAGGTCACCACTAGCTACATCTTTGTACTTGTGTTGCCTGCAAACATTGAGACAAAAGCTTAAAAACATGGAAGTTAGCAGGAACATGATCAACACATCAACCTCATACAACCATCAAGCATGATCATTGATGAGTGGCGAGGTACCCCTACATTCAACCATACGAATACGAGCGTGTACGTGTGATCCGGTTGAACTCTACAGACTAAATGCCTTAACGCCACAAGAAACACTCTGGGTTAATCGTTCGTTGTCTTCCTAGGCTTGCTTGTATGTGTCACGGTGTATGGTTAAGCAAGTTTGAGATATATGATTTTTTTGGTATTTTTTAGTTTATCTCCTAAGCTATGAGGGAAAGGGTTGAGAAACTAACTAACTCTAACTAATGTCCTAAGTCTAAATTAACTAGCGTCAGCATTCATTCCCACTTACCGGACACACCCTGAACTATGCAACTGTGGTTACCAAACGCTAATCGTTACTAGGATCACACACGTAACGAAAGTGCTCGAAGTGGTCGTACTAAGGCACCTATTTAGCCTAAGTGTGATAAGCAGCCGATTCCTTGGCTAGCCGTACACACCCGTGGATGCTCATAGCCAAGTCGTACTTATCACACGTTCTAGCCTAGCAATGAGCAGCCGATTCCTTAACTAGTAGTACACATTGGACTACTACTGGGATTACCAAGTGTAGATCCTGATTAGCCAATGCTCGTAGTCAAGTCGTACTCATGCGTTACAACGAGCAGCCGATTCCTTGATTAGTCGTACACATCCGTAGATGCTCGTAATCAAGTCATACTCATGCGCACTAGGAAAGCAATAAATAACAATAAAATAAAACCATGTACTGCAAGGTTTATCCAATCAAGTTCATATTTATTGCCGTACACAACTTGTGTTCAGGTTACAAAGTTGCTCGAATAAAGAGCCATTCACTCTAGGACTCCTACTACGGGCAAATGGGAAAAATTCTAACTCTGGAGTGTTCAAACTGCCACAGCTTTGCTACTTCTAGTTAGGATTGGGAAATGAGGGGAGTGCCACCTCTTATTTATAGATATGGCAGCGGACTGCGATATCGCGTACGCAATATCGTAAGGAAAGACATGATATCGCGGCACTATGCATGTCGCATCTCATCATACCCCCATGACTGAATGAAAACTCATCTTCGAGTTCCTTACAATGATATCAGGTAGGTATGGGATTATTGAGGGGAAATGGAACTAATGGGATGACATGTGAACGGGTCTTTATTACAAGACTTGACAAAAACTGGTGTTCATGCCAACAATGGTGAACACCTTATTACAATGACATCAGGCCACATTTGGCAACTGAGAGAAAAGAGGAGAGAGAATAGAAGAGAAGAAGAGAGAAGAGTCTTGTTGTTGCCAACGCCTAGATTGCGCCTTTCATTGTCCATTCATAAGCGCATTATCAATTCCGCTCCTTGCATAGCTGCTTCAGCGCTACTCTATTCCAAGTGTTTGCTCCAGATCCATTCCGTTGTTGTATGATTACCATATGCACACACAACACAATCGTATATTAGCAAGGGTAATTGGATCATTAAGTAAATAATACCTTGCTTCGGTTTAGGGTCATTGGCTAGGTTGTGGTATGGCTGATATGGATCTGGGGAAATGTAGATGATGACTACCAAAGGTATAGGGGTTAGGAAGAAAAATGAAAAAATTTGGGGCTTAGGAGAAAAATTGAAAAAGCAGGCCCCGTACCCCCATGACTAATCGCGAACCTCCGGTAGCGTTAGAATGAAGGAAGAACAGGAGTAAGAAAGATAGGTGAAAAGGGACAACTATGGCATTAGTGAAATGGATGTCAAAATGGAAATGAAGAAAAAGAAAATTAATTGCAAAATGTTAAGGAAAAGAAGTTAACTAATGTTCCAAATAGGAGTGTCAGTGGGGCCTCCTCAAAGCAGGCTCATGCCCTTAATGCCCTGACAATCTCACATTCAAAGAGTTCGTAGGCTTTGGGAATGTCCTTTGGAACAAGAGTTAAACTCTTAACCGTAAGAATTTACCGAAAAGAAAACAATGCATCAACCAAAATATACACTAATGATACAACTGGCAATGAGGTGAACAATGGAAAGAAGGATGGGAAGAAGAGAAGTGGAATGGAATCCCAAGAACAAGGTGGTGTATAGCCCCTTGTGTGTTTTATGATTAATGTGACTTGGCGAATCTCATTCCAACTCCGGCTCAAACCAACCACTTCCAGTGACTTCGCATCAATGCATTTGGTTAAACCATCCACTTGGATGACAAGGATGCATCGTCAAAGAGCCACCACCATTCTGACGAAACATGTTCCAATGAATCTTAAGTTAAGGGGTGGATGTTGGCGACGCTCATGTTCCAATGAATCTATGCCATGGTTGTTGGCATGAGTTTCCTCAATTCGTTCCATGCATATTTTTCTGCTCCTACGAGTAGCTGTCAACCACGGGGTGTCTACTGCTTCTTGTGTGGTTGCTACATACAGGCATCTTTGTTGCAGAGTTTCTTGGGCACACTTGTTACATGGAGACATTTCCTCCATGTCATCACCCGATGAATCACTGTATGTGATGCATGGAACTATCCTATTCTCGATCTTTCNCCAGAACCTGAGTCAAGAAGAGCTCAATGTGGTGCATTTCCAGCGATCTGCAAATAAATAAAGGGACTCCTAGGATCAGTTAGTTTCCTGGGAAGGTGGCCTACCTTGATCTAGTCAGTTACAGTATGTGTTAGCATAACCATATGCGTTACACTCCTTTGGACTGAAGGGTGCTTTGAGGTGTTAGGTGATGGAGGCATGTACATGGCCTCAACTTCTTGTTGTTGCGAGAGTTTATCTGGGCTTTTAGTTTTGAAAAAAGATCTCTTCTTTGTATAGTTGTCACCAAAACTAGTACCCGATTGGATATTTACAGCTCTCGTAGCGTGACGTTGTTGTGGTTGAGGAGGAAGTTCCCCTTGCATTGTTGGAGCAGGAGGTGTTATGGGAACTACTT